>OZ038380.1:67011590-67186985 GCA_964036045.1 Eutreptiella sp. 'Long Island Sound 2002' | reverse complement strand
CAGCAACGTCCCAGACTACTTGACCGGTGAGTACCCTGGTGACTACGGTTGGGGCAGCGCTGGGCTTGCTGCAGGCCCCAAGGCCTTCGAGCCAGCACGTGGGTAGCAACGCCATCTTCAATCTCGTCTTGTGCCCATGCTTGCTGCTTTGTTTCTTGGTTGCTGCAGTGCTGCACCCCTAGGAGTTGTGCTTGCTTGTTGCAGTGCTGCAGCTCTGCCATGCCTTGACCCTTACCCCCGGCGAACAAACGGGCCAGCGCTCGTCGCCGTTGCTAATGCTAACGCTCTGCAGCTGCCACTGCCCCCAAAGCCTGGTTGGCCGGTATCCCCGGTCCTCTGGGTCCTCCGTCAAGCTGTGGGCCACCTCAGGCAGCCCTGGGACCCACGGGATCGAGCAAGGCAGGAACCACCTGTCGGTGCGAGATGCCCGGTAACACCAGTAGACGGCGTGATAAGTGGTTATGACTATGACTATTATGACTATATACATATATATATATATATATATATATATATATATATATATATATATATATATATATATATATATATATATATATATATATATATATATATATATATATATATATATATATATATATATATATATATATATATATATATATATATATCTATATATATATATATATATATATATATATATACATATATATATATATATATATATACATACATATATATATATATATATATATATATATATATATATATACATACATATATATATATATATATATATATATATATATATATATATATATATATATATATATATCTGGAAACGCAGTGTACATGGGCAGAACACGGCCACGGCTCCACCACATCGTCGGGACTTCAGGCACCATGAAGCATCATGGAGGATGCCGTAGGTCTCCGGAATCCAGGAAAACGTGGGGTGGTGGCGGGAAGTGCGTGGCACTAGGCGATTGGGGGTCGTGGTGGTTAGGGGGGTGGGGCGGGAAGACACTTGCGGCCACCGTGCCCTGTGCGCGTCGCCTGTGTTGCGGTGGCCTGCGATCATCCACTCATGAGTTTTTCGGATTTCGAGCTAGGAAGAGGATAGGGCCCTCGCGTGAGAGGGGGGGGGGTGGGGCTACAACCGTTGAGTCCCGTTCCGCGGTGTCGGAGGGATTGCAAGGGTCTAGGAAGAGAAAGCTTAGGCCCCTCGCTTGGACATGCCGCCCCCCCCCCCCCAACCCCCGGCACAAGGCACTCATCAACGGCACCCTATCCCGCGCGGCCGCTGGTGCCGCAGCTACCGATGCCACGGCTGTGTCCGCAATGGAGCACGTGGCGCACCGGCAGCGGCAGGATCGCAAGCGCAACAACCGTGCCACGGCGGGGGGGGTCATAGCACATGCGGGCATTGTCAATGGAGGCCATGCAAAGGGACCTGCAGTAGCAAGTTGCGAAGTCCATCGTGTACCGGAAGGCTGCCGAGGGGGAGGGGGAATGGGTTGCGGGAGGAGAGGGATAGGCGAGTCTTGCCGCACCAAGGAGGAGGGCTAAGGTGCCAAACCAACGGGAGAAGCGACACGCGGACGGACCAGCCATGAGTCTAATATGGGCGGCGGGCGGGTTCCCAACCCTTGGGGTGCTCGCTTTCTTCTATTGGCCGCCCGGGGCTGGTATGACAATGGCTACCTTTGGGCACCTTTCCGCAGTAGCTTCGGGCATGAGGGTCTTGGCTGCGCAACTTGCGCTGGGCATGATGTTGCTGACCATTGCCCCCAATGTGCAGGGGGTCATGAGTGACCATCGGACAGTTCAGGGGGCATACCCCTCTAGAAGGGTCACGTCGGCAACTAGGGATGCCGCATTCTGGGTCCTGGCACAGGAGTGCCTAACTAGTGGTCCAAGGGCATCAAGGTTCACAAGGTTGGTCGTGGACCTCAGCCTTTTTTTAACGTTGGGGGTGATTAGCCTGTGGCTAGGGCAGGTGGGACGCAACTCATCGTCCCTTGGCCAATTTTGACCGCTGGGCCCACTCCCCCATAGGCCTCTGGGTGGTGAGCATCAGAAAATTGTGATGACGGGGCCAAGTAAACCCTTAAGACTTTGTGGAAGGACAATTGAGAGTTCTTCCTTTCACTTGAAGTACGAAGTTTTACAACTATTTAAAACATGGCAAAAAAAATTGTGCGAATTCCTACAATCTTCGTTCAGAGTCCGTAAAAAATTCATACCACATTTGTACTAGAAACTGAGACTAAATGTCCGACCGAACACCAGGGTCAAATGCAGTTTACAAGAACTTGGTACAAATATTGTGCAAATTCACCAAATCTTAGGGCTTTCTTGTGCTAATGTACACCATCCGGCCGGTGGCCTGAGGTGTGCCCCTTGGATCGTTAGCCGTGTCAACATTGGTTGAAACCCTACTCTATTTACAACCAAGTACTATCGGAGAGCCACTGCACTCATGGGCGTGAGCATTTCGAGGTCTTCAACTGTGGAGCAACCACTCAGGGCGCCAACAATGGGCACATACAAAATACACACCACTGCCTACCTGTTTTTTGCTGTACAACGATGCCGGACTAGTGACGCGCTCTACGCTTACTTGGGTGGTTCTTTCCATTCTACGCAGTTTGCTAATGCTACCGGCTGTGTTGCTGTACATTGTCTATTGTACAGTAAATGCACATTGATTGATGAAACCGGAAGGAGCAGGCGATGGGCCTTACCAAACCTGGCCGGGAGACTTTGTACTTGACCCATGAAGCAAAGGCCCATCAGAACTCCATGACCTTGGGCTACACTTTGGCAACGGGGTCATCTAATTCCACGTGGCCCATCAAATCTTTCCCAGTCCCGCTCGGTGCAAAGAGACCAAGGGTACAGGCCATATGGGATTGTGCAGTGGTATTCTAATTTGGGTCGCGTGGTGAGCTGCGAGAGGGTCCTCGATGAAGTCATCGGGGGCACGCAAATTAAGCATTAGGTCGCACATGGTGGCAGGGAGGAGTAAAGAGGCGGTAGATGCCTCAAGTGCGGCCTTGCATGCCTCACCCATAGTGTGGGCGGAAATGACCGCCTTGACGTGTTGGGCCGCATCATTGCCGCCGTGCTTAGGGGCACCACATGGCCCAAGTGCCCAACTATTGGCCCACGTTGTCATGCTTTAGGCTAGTAGCCCCACTCAAGGCACATAGTGCCTCCAAAAATATTGAGGGGTCCTCCCCAATGGAGCATGGTGCAAAAGGGGTAATGGAGGGACGTGTCATTAAGGTGAGATGTCAAAAATCTAAGTTTTAGCCACCTTCCATGCAACAATGTACCATAGGCAACACGAAGCATGTACCGCTGGGCAACACACAAATCGTCACTTCTTGGTTGGGCCTCTATCATTCTAGTATTCATCTAGTTTAGCATAGAACGCCCAGACGATGTCTTTCTAGGCTGGAATGAAATTTGGTTTTTTAAGTTATACTTAGCGCTCCGGTAGTAGTGTTTTTGGTTCCCACATGTAGTTGGTACATTTAGTTGCGTATGTTACGGTGGTTTGCTAGCAGTGCACTCCTTGTCAATATGCATACCCGTGTATTTAACCACGAAGTGACAAAAAAGATTGAAAAAGCCTCCTAAACCACACACCTTACTTGGACGGAAGTGTATGGTTTTTTAGAGCGACACGAACCATCACTAGCGAATCCGTAATCACGGACGCAACACCGCCACAAAATGGTGACAACCGTGGCGATGTATACCATATTGTGGGTGCATTGCTGATTGCGCATCCGTGCTAGGACAAGGCATGTAGGTCAAAACAAAATATGCGCTATCGCGTCCACACGTGCAAACACGGCTTCCCACCCATTTAACGAGCCCCGTCGTTCAGTAACCAGCATGTGACTCAAAAAGACGCCACAGGGACCCGAAGAATAGCACTTTTGATGATATGGTCATCGTAGAAAACATAGAAACACAAAAAGAAACGATTAAGTTATTTTGTGCTACGTTGTCATATTGGTCACTTGTTTGCAAACTCATGAAACCATTGTTGGCTTGGCTACTGCATTCGGTGCACTTTGTTGTTAAGGGTTTTCACTTGAGATGTTTAATTTCTTATGCCACCAACCGCCCTCTGCACATTTTGGACTCTACTAAAGGAAAGTCTCTTTGGGAAAGGGGCGAACGGAGCTGGTGAAGATCCTTGTTTCCAAAGTGCGGTTTGATGACAGCCTGTAGGATGTGCAAATGAGCACACGAAATCCGAAAGTGGTGGTATTGTGCCCTGCAATGCAGTTGTCTCACTCAATGCACGTGTCACCTAGCAGCTCATTTCAAACTAGCTTTTCCACACATGCCCGCTTCCAGCCAACGTGCAGGCGACTCCTCCCGACCGACCTATTAATGTACTCGCTGGTTGGATGCTTGTGTGTTTTTTTTTTTGGCTCACCTGTAGTCCTATGACCAATCAATGTGTAGTTTTCGCGCTGTAGTGCACTCTCGTTCGTTGCATTCCGGTTTGCAATGTCTTTAGTAGCAGGAAGTTACTCCGTACTCGGTCTGTAGCATGTTTCCTGTGCCCCAATCAATCGCCGGAACGATGCTGTCAAGACTAGCACGGGTGTCACTGAGGGGTTTAGCAATGTTGATGTGAAAATTACGGAATGCCCCTTGCAAGCTCGTCAACCGATTTCTAGGGATGAGGATGCTGCATTGGATGCCACAACAAGTCTCTGTATGGGCCACCTTTACCGTTGCCGTTACAGCGAAATGGAGAGCACCAATGATGTGGATGTGGACGCCATGTCAATCGATGGTTGTGTTGTTCAGATGCTCGGCGAAGTGGAGTGCAACAAACACAACTCCCATTAAGGACATCTCTTGCATGTTTCTTTGCTGAGGTGAGGTATTTGGGTAGACAACATTGCACTCCTTCAATGCACCAAATTTTATCGGAGAAATTCCTTGGAAGTTTTCAAAGTTGCTCGGAAAAATGATTCAAAGTTTTGGCCCCAAAATGCAACCAACATCGATAGGAATGTTCCGTGGACGTTGCCTGCAGCCGTCCCCGGGTAGCTCGGCAGAAACTTTGGTGCGCAAGTGTGAAATGTACAGTGCAATGTGACTCCCATTGCCGAGGAGGATAAGTGTTGAGCATTCTCCAAAACCCTAACCAACATGCCCAGCATTTTTTTGCCATTTTTTACCTTAGATGCTTTGTGTTCCATCTTTGTGTGTGGCGTGCGGAGACCGTAAAGGGGTGTGTGCGCGTGTATACCCACCTCAAAGACTATGCAACCCCTGTACCATCGTGTTGTGCATTATTTTACCAACTGAAAGCCCTCAGCGGGCACCACCCTTGGTACACGCTAGAATACCCAATTTCGTTCTAGCCTAGAACCGGCTAGAGCGGCTAGAACGAAAAAAAGAGGGGGATGAGGTGTCTAACCTGTACCCCCCTATCCATACTCGGGGGCCCATACTTTTTTTTCACGATTTCACTATTTTCACGTGATTTTGGAGTCCAAAATTTTTTTCGTTCTAGCGGCGTTCTAGCGAGCGTCGCTAGAACGCCGCTAGAATGGTTCGCTAGAACGCCGCTGGAACAATATATATGAATGCTCCGCCACTCCTCAACGAGAACGTGCCCTGGCCACCATGGCCAGCCGTGGCCAATCACAGGGTCCCGATGCTGGACCCGACTCACGGAGCGCCGGGTTTCCCCCCCCCCCAACCCCCGGTTACCCCGGTTAGCCCCCCGCCGCAACCCATAGGTCACTTGGAAGGTCACTTGGCGGGCCGGCGCCGGGTCACTTGGTGGTGGGTTAGCACGATTAGCCCGGTTAGCCGGATTAGCCTCCCTGCCCCCCCCAGGCCCCCATTCACGAGTCGCCACACGCACGCTACCCCTTCTGCGTGGTGGGGGTTTGCCGGGGCTCATCCTTGCTACCGGCACCCCCCTTCTCACCCCCCGTGTTCCCTTTCTTCTCACCCCCCTTGTCAACCCCCACCTCACCCCCCTTGTCACCCCCCTCCCCCTTGTCACCACCCTCGTCCCCCTCGTCATCCCCGTCGTCCCCCTCGTCCCCGGCCCCCAAGGCCTCCAGGAGGTGGGCCTCTGCCTCCTCGCGGGTGCGAAAGAAAAGCTTTGCCGGCACCCCGAAGGTGCCCCCCTCTTCCTCCCGCTTCCTCTTCTTTTCCTTCTTCCCCTTCTTCCCCCCCTCCCCCTCCCCATTGGACCCCTGCGACACCACCCACCACTCCCTCGGGTCCAACTCCTCATCCCAATCCCCCAACACCGTCACTTGGCTGACAGTCCCCCTCCGCCCAAGAGACATACCGGGTGTCCCCCACACCCGGCACATTCTCATAGGGGTCCCGGCCCCTATCTTGCAAGGGGGGGGCTGGGGGTTTGGGGGGGGGGTGGCTTTGCCCTTGCCCTTGCCCTTGGGCTTGGCCTTCGCCTTGGGCTTGCCTTGCTGCCCTTGGGGGGGGGGAGGGGGCTCTTCCTCGCTACTCTCGAAGTGGCGGGGTTTTTTCTTGGGGGCCTTGGGGGCGGTTTGGGGGCCTTGGGGGGGGTTGTCCTCCCCCCGCTACTGGTGCTGCTACTGCTGCTGCTGCTGCTGCTTCTGGTCTACCCCGCTGGGTCCTGCAACCTCCCCCAACCCTTGCGCTGCGGGTCCATGCCCCCCATACTCCTGCCCGCTTCCCACCTACCCAAACTGTCCAGCACCGAGAGGGCCAAATTGGGGTCCGTCCCCATCATCCGGCTCAACTCAGTGACCCCCACGAGGCGCGTCCGCCCTCCGCCATCGCGCCACTCCACGCGCACGCTGCGGGGTTCCGCTCCACACGTCTTCACGCTGACAACTTGAAGACACAAACAAAATGCAAGTGCGTTCTAGCGGCGTTCCAGGCAACTGTTCTAGCGGCGTTCTAGCGACGTTCTAGCGGTGGCGGCACGGCGGTGGCTAGATCAAGACTAGAACGGTTCGCTAGATCAACGCTAGAACGCAATCAACATACCGTGCCTTGGCGGTCCAGGGCGGGGGAGATGGCCCCTAGGGCCTTTGCGAAGGCGTCCCGGGGGTTTGGGGGGTGCGGCTGCGGGGGGCCCCAGCGGGGGTTGCGGCGGGCTTGGGCTTGGACTTAGGCCGGGAGGCGATGCCGTGCACCAACCCGGCATAAGCCCCCCGGTTCGCCGCCTCGAGGTTGAAACCCCCGAAGTCCAACAGCCCCGACCAGGTCGGCGTCTAGACCCAGGCCTTCCCCACTCAATCAACCCCCCCCAAAGCCCAGCCCCTGCCAGCAGTGGGGGACGAATCGCCAGTGGGTGCCCCCCCCCCCCCTCTTTTTCCGCTCGGGGGTGAAGATGTTGGTTTGCGCCAACTCAAACATCTTCACCCCCATTTCGGGGGGGGGGGGGCACATCCCCTCATCCCTTCCCTGGGCCCTGGCAACTCACGTTGCCACCCCCACGACCCGTTGACCACCCCTAGGCGTAGGGGCTTGTCCAGGTGGACCACCCCCCGCTCGTCCACCCATACCCACCGCCCCGCCCCCAACAGCCGGTGGTGCACCCGCACCAACAAAAACCGGAGACTCCATACCCCGGACGAGGATGGGGGTGTCCAGGTTTGGGGGGTGGGGGCCAGCCAGGACAGCCGGGTCCCATGGCAGGTCCTGGAGGGCCCCCGCATCCCTTGACCCCATCGTCCCCCCGAGCCACTGGCTCACCCCCCCCCCCCCACGCCGGCGTCGCCAGCACCAGCTTCGCCTCCTCCTACTCCTTCACGATCTCTTCCTCCATCTCCTCCGCCTCCACGTCCAACTCCACCACCTCGTCCACCTCCTCCTCCTTCACCCTCGCCACCACCGCCGCCAACTCCTTCTCGCTCTGCCGCACCGCGCAATGGAACCCCTCGATCGCCTCCTCCTCCTCCGCCACCTTCGCCTTCGCCTTGCGGAGGTTGGCCTCCGCCATGCAGATCCTCTCCGCATCCCCCCCCTCTCGGAGGCCGGCCAATTTGGTCTCCCATTGGGAGACCTTGGTCTCAGCCCTTCCCTTGGCCGCCTTGGAGGCTGCGAGGGAAGCCGAGAGCCCTTTGAGCTCTCCCCGCGCCTCCTCCACCTCTGGGTCCTCCTCCGCGGGGACCGCTGTCGACCCCTGCTTCCGGGCGACCAACGGGGGAGGGGGTGGCGATGGTGGATGTGGGGCTTGGGGTTGGGGCTGGTGCTTGGCCTTGGGCTTGGCGAGGGGGGGTGCCTTGCCCTTTGGGGCCTGCTTGGCCTTTGGCTCCGCCTCCTCGCCCGGAGCCTGCCGTGCCTGCGTCTGGGTCGCCGCATTCTGTAGCAGACACAGGAGCGTTGTGGCAGCGTTCTAGGCAACTGTTCTAGCGGCGTTCTAGCGATAGTCTAGCGGCCGATCGTGCTGCCTAGATCAAGACTAGAACGATTCCCTAGATCACCGCTAGAATGCACAGCAAGACATACACCTGCTTCAGCAACTCGTCCATCAACTCTTGCGTTGCCATCTTGCGAAATAGTGTTGTTCAGGGAAGCCTGCATGTGACCCTGGCCCCTCCTTACCTCCATGGCATCCCTGCCCCAGCATTGCACTTGCTACCGCGGCCCCCCATGCACAACCCACGACACGTCAAAGTATGCAAACAGCCGTGTCATGCACTGTGCTTGCACATTGGCCTCCCTGTGGATGGCCGACCACCGACGACCCGACACCTTGTCCAACCCCCCCCCCCCCCACCCGACAGCCCCCCCCCCCCCGGGTTGCTGTGCTCGTTGTGACCATGTTTCAGAAAACGGTTAATGCTTTCCTAAATGCCACCCGAGAAATAGCCAGGCCAAATGGGTTTATGTTCTGCAACATGGTATCTACATCATGCCCAAGGCTTAATAGATACCATGATGCTGTTCCGACAGTACAGTGGCGCCGGAAATCGCTGGCCACGGCAGCACAATTCAATGGGTTAGGGACCTGATATCTAGAATAGGGGGCCTGCAGCAGGTCCCCCATGTTCGCGATCGCCTTGTACTTGGCCGTGCTTGGCCTAACGCCGAGGCACTTAGCAATATCCGGCCATGCGTCAAAAAAAATTGGCCGTCTCTTCCCCGTCCAGGGAAGCTGACCCATAAACGCTCCAACCCGCACGCCTCTCGGGGAGGAGAACTTGCAGGTCTTGACGGAGCGCAGGGGTGACCGACCTAGCCTCCCGGTCGACAAACTCCCCCAACAAGCGGCCCATGGCCATTGTCAAGTGCAAAATGCACAAGACGACCCAGGCAAGTGGCAATTTCAAATTGCGCTCCGTACTGCAGCCGGCGGTTTGCAAGGAAGGCGTCCCAAGGAGGAAGGCCGTGTAGTTGGCCTCATCACCCTCCATGGTCCGCGGGATAGCACTACCCTCCCAAGTCTTCATTTGGGCATTCCATATCCCCTCATTGAACATGGAGCTCACTTGGGGGCAGTTGGACACCCCGATCACCCTTCGCGTCAACGGTTGATCCCCCCCAAGGATCACCTTTGCCTCCTTTTTGGAGGCCCCCCATTTGACCAGCCCCGTGTCGATGATCCCTTGAATCACCCAAACAGGAGACAAGGGGGGTGGTTAATTTCGTTCTATTCTAGTCCAATCAGCGTCTAGAGAGCGGTGTTTGAGGCCGACTAGATCAAAACTAGAACGGGCAAAAGGCACTAGGTGAAAGGAGTACCTCCCAATTGTCCTCCCCAACGTGCCAAGGGTGTCCATGGACTTGTCATCGGAATTGGCCATGCTGAACAGCCAAAGGCCCGCCAGGGAGCGGGCCAAGCGGTCGAAGTTGGCCAAGGAGATGGTGAGTTTGGTCCAATTGCCCCCGGCCACGGGGTAGGCATCTCCCCGGACGATGGCCGTCAACGGGAAGGTGCGGTTGATTGACCGCACCAAGCCCGGCCGGGAGAGGATGTATGTGACCCACGAGGCGAAGGGCCATGAGATCCCGGTGGCCTTGGGCAACACCGTGGCAACCGGGTCATCCAATTGCACCGGGGCGACCAACTCCTTCTAACGGGCTTGGAAAGCCCGCTCGGTACAAATTGGACGGGAGTAGGGGCCACTAGGGACGGTGCGGTGATACTCCAACTTACGGAGCGTTTAGAGCTCCGAGAGGGTCCTCCACAAGGATTGGGGGCCCTCATGTTGAGCACTAGTTCACACATGGCGGTGGGGGGGAGTAGGGAGGCGGCGTATGCCTCAACGGCGGCCTTGCATGCCTCACCCGTGGTATGGGTAGAAGTGGCGGAGTTCACATATTGGACGGCGTTGTTGAATTGCTCCCGTGCTAGGGGGCATGATAGCGCCCACGCGGCCAAGTAATGGCCCACCCGCTCATCCTTGAGGTTAGATGCCCGGGCTCAACTCCCGTAGTGCCTTAGACAAGAGGGAAGGATCCTTCCCGGTTAAGGACGGAGCAAGCGGAGAAGTGGCAGGGCGTTTCATTGCAAAGAAATGTGCAATATCTAAGCGGGAAAGAAGGAACCATGGAACATTGCACTACGGACAATAGCAAGCATGCACGGCGCAACAATTAAGACATTGGCATATATGGGTAGTCATTACATCGTTCTAGTATTGATCCAATCTAGACTAGAACATCTAGGCTAGAGTGTTCTAGGCTAGAACGAGATTGGGTCTTCTAGCGTGTACCAAGGGCATATGCGCATGTATAGCACGGTGCAAACGACCCACAATTGGCTTAACATGTTAAGGTTTGGCAGATCAACAATTGGCGCTTTCAATGTATTAAGAAATAAAATTGACCATACGGGGTTTAACGCGGGTCTGTAGGGATATGAAATTGGAACATGCCAAATTAGAGCATTCCAATGAGTCGCTGGTTTTGGTCGGCTGGGATGTGGGAGGCGTTGGTCTCCTTTGCTTCTTCATTCAATGCCAAAAAAAAGCACCCCGGTGCATGGATTGACAATGTATGTCTACGTGGCACATGCCCAAAACGTGTTGGTTGGCAATCTTGACCTAGGGTAATGGGTCTTTCATCGCCATATGCCCATTGGCACTGTGCCGTGGCAATGGGTGCTACTTTTCATATTTGCAACAGGAATGCTCCAGCAAACACATGTCACCAAGTTTTGAATTGTATGTGACCAAGAGGTTTTTCTAGTAGTTTCCAAAGAGAAGCAGACAAGCAGACATTGACAAAAAGAAGCCCTTGGCACATGTGCAAGGTAGCGATGGAATGGCACATGTTCACCAACTTTGAAACATAATATGTCACAAATGTGCTAAAAGTGTGTTCTATTGGTATTCACACAAATCTGGATGTTCCGTTATCTTGGTGTTCAGGTGTTGTTCTTTTTTCCGTTGGGCCTTGTGGTGAAGGGGATCACTTGCAAGCTGATTCCACTCTATCCACGGGGGGGCGGCCGGGCCCGGTCCTTGTATGCGACACCCCCTGCCCCCCCCCCCCCCCCTCCCCCCCCCCCTCCGGGTTTTGAAAGATAGTGGTGCCGGGTCGGCCACCAGCAAGTGTCCCTAGAAAAAACTGTCCGGCGCCGAAGGCGCCATTTTTTTTTTTTTTCATACTATGTGTTTATACTCAAAATGCTCAAAATTTTGTAGAGAACTCATATTTGGGCTACAGGAGGGCTGCAGGCCCCAATAGCAACCCTAACCCTGACCCTAACCCTAACCCTAGGGCTAACCCTAACCCTAGGGCTAACCTTAACCCTTACCTTAATCAAGACTGAATATTGGGACCGAGCTAGTGGGGGAGGCAACATTAGATATGAATGGTGAGGGACACCAATGAGTCACGCATTGAAGGCCGTTGACAGGGTGGAATTAGCTTGCAAGTGATCCCCTTCACCACAAGGCCCACTTTCAAGGCTTTTGTGGACTTCTGAGGGGCCAAAATGCCCCAAAATGGGCTCAAAATGGGCTCATTTCACTCGTTTGTGCACCCCAAATGGTCTAGGATGGGTTTTGGAAAAATGCGTTTTTGACCCATTTTTGACCCATTTTTGGTCCCAAAACAGCCCATTTTCAAGGCATTTTGGGATTCTTCGGAGGAGTTCTGATTTTTCCCCATTTCGCGCGTGCTGCTTGCTGCTTGCTGCTGCCGCTGCTAAACCTGGTAGGTCCACCCTAGACCCTAAAAAGGGTTATAAAACCAAGACTGGTTCCACCAGCTCGGTGACCCCAACCCTAACCCTAACCCCCCCCCTCACCCCATCCGACGCCCCCCTAACCACCGGCCAGACCCCCCCCCCGACCCCCGGCAGGACCCCCCCCAGACCCCTGGTAGGACCCCCCCCGACCCCCAGCCGGACCCCCCCCCCTGACTCCCGGCCGGACCCCCCCCCCGACCCCCGGCCGGACCCCCTCCAACTCTGCCCCCCCCCCCCCCCCCCACCCCCCCCTCCCCCCCCCCCCGAGTTTTGACAGATAGCTGGGGGGTATGTCGCATCAGGACCGGTTGTAGTCGCCCCCCCGTGACTCTATCACCGTCCATCAATGTGTGACTCGTTGGTGTCCCTCACCATTCATAGGTGATGTTCCCTCCCCCACTAGCTCGGGCCCAACATTCAGTCTTGATTAGGGGCACCGAGCTGGTGGAACCAGTCTTGGTTTTATAACCCTTTTTAGTGTCGAGGGTGGACCTCCCAGGTTTAGCAACTGCAAGTAAGCAAGCAGCAAGCAAGCAGTAGCACGCGCGAAGTGGGGAAAAATGAGAACTCCGTCGTGGTGCTTTGGATTTGGTTGAAATTTTGGTGCATGACACCTATGGGTGTGAAGTAGAAGCACATAAAGTATGAGCGAGAATCTCGACGGTGGCGACCGGCAACGGGCTTTGCGGGTAGCGCACCCAGGTTTCAAAATCTGTCAAAGATGAGCGGAAAATGCCATTTTAGGGTAGTTACAGGTGCCTAGCATGTCCTCGTAGGCGGGAACTGGCATGGCAACTAATGTAGATGTTGAACGAACACCTTTGGTCATTGTCTAGTGGGGTTCACACCCAAGTAGTGGGCCCGATGACCTCTTTTTGGGCCCATTTTTGACACTTTTTCGGCGGCTGCTATAACTTAGGAGGCCTTTATTGCCCGCCCTGGTGACCCTCAAGAAGTCGAATTTGTTACCCCGAACTGCGGTGTTTTTTTAGGGTATGAAATGCATGGGGGGGGGGGGGTCATTGTTTCAGTTTATGTTTTTAAAGCCCTTTTTTGCACCATACCAATGTTCCAATTCTAAACAATCGATTTCAACCCCCAAATCAGCCAAATTCCAAAAATGAAGCGAAATTTCGCCACTCCTTTGAAATTGGCCAATATCATACCTCTTTTTCATGCATTTTTTCACGCGTGAGACGCGAAATTTCGCCACTCCTTCATTATTTGATGTTTTGATACCCTTATTGTGTATTTGTATATTTGTGTGCTAATTTGATTTCATTTGTCCTAAAATTTGTGCCTTTGATGAATTTTATGAACATTCCGACAATCTTGACATGCAATATGTTCCCTGTTCTGAGGCAGATATGTGAGTATTTGCTTTGAGGTGACCACAGGACATGGATCCGGCACTGCTAAGGGTGGTTGTGGCAAGTCGTGAGTTTCAGAACGTTGATGACCTCATGACCGATGTTGCCAATGGGGGCTGTGCAAGGTTATTGGCTGCTTGGGCCTCGGCAATGCGAACAAATCGACGATCATGGAAGGACTTTACACGGTTGTTGGTTGCCCATGGAATACGGAAGAAGCCCCGTTGGTACATTGTTTTCTCAAATCAATTGCTATGCTTGTGGCGACTTTTGGGAAAGATAGCAGCCCCTCATGCACAGTCCCAGGATGTACCAATACCTGTTTCATTGAGCTGGAGGACCCGCCGATTGTTGGCTCCCACAGGGCTTGTGCATGCAGCTATGCCCTCACTTACTGCCAATGCGCGACTACAAGCAACTTGGCTTTAGCAAAGCATGCAGAACCACCTGATGGCGCTCTGGTATGACAACTGGGTGACAAAGAATTATGGGGTGGACCCGCTGCATCCTGATCACTCCATCGATTGCACCGCTCTGGCCGTGTTACATTTGCCAGCCCTACCACTATATCCGTGTCATGTCTCACTACTTGATGCCGTTCGGACAATTGGGGCACGTGTGGATGCTTTACAACTTTGTCATGCGGATCTGTTTCGGCGGGTTTATGCTCTTCCTGACATGATTCAGCGTACCTTTGTCAGAGTCCCCCTGGACATTGTGCAGCAAAATGTGCTATCTTTCCGATGGCAACCAATGATGCTGTCTCAACTACAGTGTGGAACCAAACTGGATCACTTGAAACTGCTAAATACAATCCGGCATGTGCAGCACGCAACTCGTCATGATTTACCACTGTGTGTGGATATGAAGATTCACTATCAGCTCTTGAAATACCTGTATGGGCAGAGTTACACTTCATGGAACTTCCAGTTGCACTGGTCCAGCCTCCCCCTCATCTACGGGGTTTGGCACCCGTACAAGCATATGATCACCATGCTGTGCCGCAACTTTATGCCCATTATCTGTCTGATCGAGAGAGTACACACCGATTTCAAGGAAGGGGATGCAGCACTAACAAAGGTTAAGCTCCTTCATATGGAGAAGACAATACTGGCGCTTTGTCTGAATGCTGGCACTTAACTACCAAGAGTTCAGGCAAAACTTGATGCATTTGCCGTTGCGGCGCAGAATGGACCATTGACCCACGTGCAGTCTAAAAGCAAGGAGCTACCTTTGGGGTTGAAGGTGTTGTTGAAGGAGTATTGTCCTGCTGCATTTAGGATTTGTGTCCTTGCGAGATACTGCAATTTGGCTGGTAGAGATCCCGGAAGCGGGAAGAATGCCTTGGCTGCGCTGCAGTCCTGTTTGTTGGTTATGCTTTCTTTGGTGGGGGATCAATGGGAGAATGTGGAGTACATCAAGACATTGGTGGCTGCTCTCGTCACATGGCAGCCTTGGCACTCTCGAACGCCCGGTTGTATTCACAGTGAGGAATATGGGGAGGCTATGATGAGCACGTTGTGTGCACAGTGCCGGATATGGACTACCATCACATCCCTGAGTGGCACTTCCGAAATTTTTGTAACGTTCAGTCAGACCCTGACAGGGAGGAAGAACCTGCGGTTCTCACTGACAGAGAAATGTGTGAAGCGGTATGGGTCCAATATGAGGAAGTTTATTCTGAGTGTGTCTGTTGCATCCTTGCCCATTGTATGATATGATAGACGCCACCTCTTCGGGTAGTAGAAGCCGTTGTGTTGCGTAGTGTAGATGACCTTCGGTTTCCTAATACCTTTGCAACCGTTCCACCACATAGCGTTCTTTTCAGTGTTCCAAAAATATGTTAGGTCCCTTCTTCATAAGAATCCCCCAAGCGGTGACCTTCTTACGGTTCTACAGCAAACGGTGCCTCCATCAACGATTGCCGGGCAACGGAATGTGGATATTCAGAGAGTGATGCAAATTACCCGCCCACCGAAGCCCAAACCCAAACCCAAACCAGGAAAACCGGTTGCACAACCAGGTGCCCCTCACCCCCCCCCCCCCAAGACACGGTGCACCCATCGCCAAACCTGCCCCAAGGAATCCAAAACCACCAGCCAAACCTAGCCCACAGCAACCGCAGAATAGGGTGCAGCATCCGAATGGGGGGGGGGGGGGGGCAAGTGCGGACAATGCGAGCGATGACGAGGATGATGGCCCCCGGGTGGCCTTGTTTGCAGTCCAAAGTGACATTGATAACAGTAGTGTGTCGGATGATGACGACATAGTAGCTATTCTCGATGAAGAGAAGGTTTTTGGACAGGATACTTCACAATGGGACCGACATACCTGTTGTCTTCACAATGTACTAGGTACTGTCCCTTGATTCTATTGTTTTTGCATGGAGTGGCGAAATTTCGCCACATTTGAGATATTTGGTGTTTTCAATATTGTTTTTAGCACATTTTGGTTTGAGACGCGAAATTTCGCTGGCTTTTGGGTTTTGTGTGTTTTGAGCCTGTGTCCCACAGGGTACTGTTACACTGCTGCCACTTGTACCACTAATGTGCTATTCATCTTGTGTGTGATCCCGACTCTCATGATTTTACGTATTACATTCTGCTGAGACTGTCATGATGTGTGATTTCAGCTACTCTCTACAGCATTCCTGGATTTCCCCTTGCAAAGGCTATAATATAGGAATAACTGGTCTGGACACCACCAAATCACCAATGTCTATCAATGTGATCCATGCCCAGAGCCCCCTGATTTCCTCCAGGCCCCCACTGTCATGTCATCTGTACCCCCAAAATCAAACACCAATGTGCCTGTGGCCCAAGAGCCACCCTCTTTATCACAACCCTCGCATGCGTCCTCCGAGGGCCCCACTCAACGGAATTTGCAGAGCCGGGGGAGCAAGAAGGCCACTGCGAAAACAGTCACTCTAGTTGATGCCGTCCAGAAGACAATGGTCTTGTCCCACAAGGTCGTGCGGGTGGATGTCAACCGCGAGCATGGGCAAATCCGGAAGGTCAGCGAGACCAGACTAAAGTTGCCGCTGGAGGATTTGGCAAGGGTACCTCCCGTGGGGATCATCAAAGGATTATTGGTGTGGCCTCACAATTGTATGTTGCTGCACTTGCTTCTACACGTCTGTCGTTTGTGTACTGGCCTGGGGACGAATTTTCTTCTGTTATTGCCTCAGTGGGTAGCTTCTGGATCATTGGTGGCCAGCATGTCTTTTGTGCGGCGAGGAGACTGGCCAGTGAACGTGAGAAAAAGAATCTGGACCCTTTGAGCTGGCAACTGGAGTTTGAGTGTATCGTTCTCAAGTGGGATACTCCCTTGCGCCAGAGGAGACGCCTAGCCGGCCACCAGCAGACAGCACAGCTGTCAGGCACATGAGCATGCATGAGTGAGAGGCCAATGCTGCTGATGGAGAACTTGGAGGAGCCTGAGAATGCTGATCTCGGTCTTACTGATGTGTGCCACCAGATGTTGGAGGAGGCTAGACTGACAGCTGATGAAGGAAGCCTGGTTTGTGAATGTTGCTCTGATGCGCATTACTGTCCTGAGTCCGAAAAAATTTGGTTGTATGCAATGTAGGATTCTGTGGCACACCGCTGGCTACCCTTGCCTAGAATGATTGATGCAACTGGCTATACAGCAATTGACTGAATATGCAATTTCGAGAACAGGAGGATCCCCTTGGCACTTGGATCATTCAAACCATTGGAGGGGCTCATTGGACCATACCTTGCACAGTGTGCCAGATACATGGAGACTCCACGAGCTACTGTTGCACGACTGGCTAAACTGGCACGTGAATGCCAACGGGAAATGCGATGGGGCTGGATTGTTATGCATCCTGACTGTCCAGAGGAGTTAGTTCACCCATCCCGCAGTATGTTGTGCAGGCATCCTGAATTGCACTATGAAATCATCGAATTCTGCCGATAGTGGCGAAACTCCGTGTCTCAGGTGGAAACATGGTCTGGACACCCAGTTTTCCTCTATAACAGGAAATACATCCGAGATTGCTACCCTGCAACGTCAAGTCAAGGGGATTGGTGCAGTGAAGTTCCGCTGTGCAGACTGGGTGTACACTGATGACATGCTTATGCCTCTTTGGGACTCTGCGTGCAAGGCCCAATTCCGGACATCCTCAAAATATGTAGACTTCAGGAGCCACCCAGCTAGACCTTGGAATTCCTTTGACATTGCCAGCTCCGAAGGGAATGTGGTTCACTTGGAGACAATCTCTGGTTCTTGTGCAGATGCTACTGGCGGTGAGTCCCCTTTCAGCTTTGTCTTCTGAATCCTACTACCATTTTGAATCCTACTGTTGTTGGGTTGCCGTTCATACTGGCTGTCATTGAGGTTCCAAAGGGCTGGTACATGGGTCTACCACCTCTTGCTGTGCGACATATTTCAATGGGGAAACCACTGGTGGTTGCTGGTGAATTGGTGGACGTTCGAATCATCATGAGCCAGCTGCAGACTGACCTAGCTGAGGAGGGAGTGAATCCGGTGAGTGTCATGGTGTACCACACTGGCAGCCGCAGTCCGAATTTCACTATGATGCAATCAGTGATGACACTTGTCACGTTGACTCCGATTCCAAGGAAGGTACATTGCCCGCTATAGATTGATACCCCAAATCAGCCAAATTCGAAAAATGAAGCGAAATTTCGCCACTCCCGCCTTTTTGCCCAATTTGCACCATCTGTTTAGCTGCCGATGTACGATACGTTCAGTGAAGGCCCATTACCTAGTATCCTGTGTCCTGAGGCTGTTCAATGGGTGCTGGAGGTTCTAAAAGTCCCGATGAATCTTACAAACTGGGTGCTAGTGATGTCTTGCTCTCCAAATCTGGCTGTCCAGCTTCACATTCGTCTCAAGTCGGAAATTTCGGTTGTATTTGGTTTCCTCCAAGCTGCGTTTGATGAACTACCGAAAGAAACTGTTGAGCTCACAACTGGTACTTTAAGAGAGGCTGACTCTCTGGCCCCAATCTATTGGGAGTTTGTGTGGCCACAACTGGACAAGGGTGTGCCTGTCGACAGGACTGGAATGGCTTATGTACCTGATGACCCTGATGAACAAGACTGCATGGATAGTATTCCGGACGTGGATGCCAAGCCCAAGGGAACCCCAAAGCCGAAGGCATCTAAACCAAAGGCCAAGAAGGGGGCAGCCAGGAATACCCCCGGTGTCGATGCAGGTGGCAGTGCCGAGCCCCAAGCAACGCCTACCAAAAGGGCTCGATCACCCTCTGTTGACGCTCCATCGGCACAAGGTGATGAGGAGCAGACACAACAGCAGAGTCAGCAGTTGGTCACGCCACACAAAGGCAATACACATCCACTGCTTGAGCCAAAATGACAGTCACCGTCACCAGAGGGATGGGAGAACTTTGCGAGTCTGGTGAGTGGTGGGATGGCACCAGCAGCCCAGCCACAACACCAACCTCAAAAAGGAACGCGCTTGGGGAACAAAAAACGACGGTGATTTGGTGTTGACTGCTATGATGAGACGATGGTGACTGCAAAAGCACCATCCTCTGAGTCAGTCATTTTGATGTTTAATTTGTGTCCGACTTTATTTGAATTGTTATTCTGACACACCCTTTGTGGGTGTTGGCATGTGGAATTGCCTTTTGTAGGCAGCATTTGGTAATTTCTTTGATGTATGTTTGTGTATTGATTGATTATAAAGAGTTCCTTATGGTTCTAATCGTATGTCTGTGATATTTTGTATCAATCTTGTACTGTGGCAAGCAGGCAATGCACTGACAGTATATCATACCTCAATATACCGCATTTTGCCAAATGTTGGGAAATTTCGCATCTCATTGAAATTCCCTGAAAATGGGGGTCTGTTTCACCATACATCAGTGTACTGTTTCACAGTGTGTCATTTGTACACAACAGAACCCCTTCAGGGGACAATGCAATTTGTCCTTGAGTGCTATTTCTTTGAATTTGAATGCCTGTTTTGGATGGTTTGCATTGTCCTCAATTGCAGGCAAAATGGTCCAATTGGACAATATGGGGCATGATTTCAGTCAAAAACTTCATACGTTGTGCGCTGTGTGCAATTAGGGGTAGTAATTCACCATTTTTTTCACCCCATGAATGGCCTTCATTTCGCAGACCCCCCACCCCACCCCCCGGGCAATTAAGTCCTCCTAAGTATAAGTTCCCAACCACGCTTCGGTTATTTCCTCGCCAACTTTGTTTTCTTCGTGTCCTTGGAATGGTTGTGTGGTGCTATAACTATGTTGCTCATCCTTTTGCGCTTGTGGATATCACCTTGTACTACGTATTTTTTCTTGTTCGAAGTGTAGTGTTTTAGTACAAAAGTGGCTTGTACTACTTGCTGATACCACGAAACATTTGTGTGAGAATGCACTGGGGGGTGGGGTGCAAATACGATGACCTCTTTTTGGGCCCATTTTTGACACATTTTAGCCCTTATAAGTTCCCAACCGCCCCGTAATGCGTGAAACAAGGAACATGCAACACTTGACATGCACACAATAGCCGGATAGAGACATCAATTTTTTGGCACAGGTATTTTGCAGGAAGTACAATGCATTGTACATATGCATCGGATTCGATGGATGTCTTTTTGGGTTTGTTGTGGATGACAAAATGTTTTGCTCGTAACAAGAGAAAGAGGAACGGGATCGCGGTGAGGCGAAAGCCGAGCACATACGTCAACACGAAACTTGGCGTGTACATTCATTCCGAGTGGAGTACAGGGTTAGATTGCTCGCTTGAAGGTTAGGATAAACGTGGTTGTCCAACAACCAATGCAACACAACGTATGCCGTAAGCTAAGGGCGACGTGAACCATTCTTCTGAAGATGCACGAAAAAAATGTGTCGACCTTCCGTCCTTTTGTTGCAGCACCAACCTTTTGTAATGATATGGCGAAATGGCACAAAGCGAAATTCAAAATACGGTAAAAAAGGTACCAGCCACGCAAGACTTGCTTGATTGCGGTGAAACGGACAAGCACATCGGAGGTAATTGATGGGATCGCGATGAAGTGAATGCCGAATACCAAAACATTCCAAGTTAGGACGTTGGATAGAGGATGGACCTCTAGTTGTTCGAATTAGGGCGAATTTATTTGGTGACATGATCGTCTTCACAAGGCATGGCACTACCAGTGTCCCAAAATCGCAAGGAGATACTAAAGCGAGGCCAAATTGGGAGGCTGTGCTTTTTGAATACGTCAAAACCGTAAATACCACAATGCTTCAGGTAGATTGTGGAGTTGTCCCATTGCAAGGGAATACGGTCACCAAAGTGAATAAGGAAAGTGTGCTTCGTGACAATCGTCATCAACGTGCGGACACGCAGCTACTGAAGGCGAAAGGAAGAAATTGCAAAAAATGACGTTTGCGGGGCAAAGCTGCATGTGCTTCAAGCGTGTAGCCATACTTGGTTGGGGTGGTTGATTTGGTCGTCCTTTAGGGAACACATGGGGTCCTTCATTGCATTGCCACTTACTCATGTTGGCGTTGCAGTACCGCAACCAAACTTAATGCGGCCTCTTTCAATCAATGACATACATGCAACCATCATTAACCTACTCTCAATCAATGACATACATGCAACCATCATTAACCTACTCTCAATCAATGACATGCATGCAACCATCATTAACCTACCCGACGCACGGAAGCAAATATCTGGTGGAGAGGGGAACACTGAACACACAATGACAAAAGGCAGACTTTTTAACTTTTTTGTCTACCTATCACGCACAAGAGCAAATGTTGGAACTCATGCAGTCGAAAATGAATGGGATCGCGGTGAAGCGAAAGCCATTTGCAAACACAAAAAGGGGGAGGGGAATACAAAACAGACAGTGACATTCATGCCGTAATGGGATCGCGGTGAAGTGAAAGCCATTTGCAAACATGTAAAGGGGGAGGGGAAGACAAAACATACAGTGACATTCATGCAATAATGGGATCGCGGTGAAGCGAAAGCCAGTTGCCGATGCAAAAAGAGGGATGGAGAGTACAGAACACACAACCACATGCATGCAACCCTCAATCGCCATCCCCCAACCCCCAATTGCAACCCCCAATTGACTTTCCTCCGCCCTAGTACGTACAAAAGCATAGGCACTACCCCACCAGCTCGGTCCCAATATTCAATCTTGATTAGGGTCATTTGGGCGAAGCCGGCAATGATAGAGTGCCGCACCTTTCGCGCTTTGCGCGAACCCCCTCATCCGTCCATGGCGACTTTCGTTTGGCCCCCCAGAAAGCCCCCCCCCCCCCCTCGTCGGAAGCGCCCAGCTTCCGGGATTCCCAATCGCAGGCGGTAGCCCGCTCCTCCGTAACGGGAAACCTAGGATGTTGCATTTCACAGTGATGCCGCATTTTGTGCCTCCAACGCCACTCGCCACCAATAATAGGGCGTTCCCAAGGGAACGCCTGCACTGACTGCTTCCTGGCTGCCGTCATGCTGAATTTACAAAACTATCCGTTGCGGCATGAGGTCGGCAGGACTTGCGGTTCCCCACCCTTCACCTTACGCGTGCGAAGCACACAGCCAGTGTCCCCGCAGAAACCGTAGCCAAGGGCCGGCAAATTTTTGGTGTGGAATGTGGATATGCATTTGCCCTAATGGCATCGTCTTACCACACCTTGGGTCCACCCCACCAAGTCTGTGAAGCGGAGGGGCTCCCCGAGGCGGCAGGGGTTATGTAGCCACCTTGCCCACAAGTGGGCCACTTCTAATTCCGCCCCCCGCTCTGAAGCGGAGGGGCTCCCCGAGGCGGCAGGGATTATGTAGCCACCATGCCCACAAGTGGGCCACTTCTGATTCTGCCCCCCGCTCTGAAGTGGAGGGGCTCCCCGAGGTGGCGGGGGTTATGTAGCCACCTTGCCCACAAGTGGGCCACTTTTGATTCCGCCCCCCGCTCCAAAGCGGAGGGGCTCCCCGAGGCGGCAGGGGTTAAGCCTGCTGTGCCGCCGGCCCTGCCCACTGTTCTCCCTGCTCTTCTCTCTGGGCCAAACCAGGGTAGTAGTAGTAGTGGCAACAGTAATAGCAGCAGCTCCACCACCAATGCCTCCTCCAGTACCAGTGCACCTTCCAGCAGTAGTGCTCCGTCAAGCACTAGTGACTATGTGCCATCGGAATCCATGTCTGATGGGCCGGCAGCCTACCGGGTCACAAGATCGCAAGCGGCCCGGCCAAAGAAGTGTGCTCGCCCCAAGAATACCAGCAAGAGGGCACGCGACGAGTGGGAGGATGATTCTGATGCTTGAGGCCCCTCCCCTCCCTTCGCTTCTCTATATATATGTTTGTGGTTTGTGACAAGGGGAAGGGAGGGCATGCGACGAGTGGGAGGAATGATTCGGATGATTCAGGCGCCTCCCCTCCCTTCACTTCTCTCTCTCTCTCTCTCTCTCTCTCTCTCTCTCTCTCTCTCTATATCTGTGGTTTGTGACAAGGGGAAGGGAAGGCGTTGGGGCGAACTCAAGGCAACCTTCAGTACTGCTTTGAAAGTGCTGCAGTGTAGCAAAACAATCATGAGCTATGACTGGCTCACAGTGCGTCTTGTTAGCTTTGTGTGTTTGCGCGCTTGGACGGGGCCTGACGGAAAAGGTGCTGAGTTTGGGTCAACCAAGGGAGGGGGGGGTGCCCCCCCCCCCCCCCCCTACAGCCCCCCAAACTGTCGAACACCCCTTGGGGTCACACATTGGCTGGCGGCGGCCCCCGTGGTGCCAATGGTGTTCACAGGGTCATATCTAGCACCCACAGCCCTGCCTTTAGGTCCGGATGCACGAATTGACATGCCCCATACTCCACCTGGACCATGTGGCCTGCCGGGACACTAGTTTACCGTCTCCCTCACGCACCCTTGGTACATGCTAGAAGACCCACTTCAGTTCTGCATAGAACGATATAATGTCCACCAATAATAGCCATTTTTTTCATTGTCGCACCGTGCACGCTTGCCACTACCCATAGTGCATTCTCCCATGTTCCTCTCTCTCTCTCTCTCTCTCTCTCTCTCTCTCTCTCTCACTTAGATATTTCGTAATTCTTTGCAATGAAACGTCCCTTCACTTCCCCCCTCGCTCCCTCCTCAATTGTCTAAGGCACTACGGGACTTGAGTGGGGCTACTAGCCGCAAGGATGAGCGGATGGGCCATTATTTGGCCACGTGGGCGCTATCATGCCTGCTAGCACGGCATCAATTCAAAAACGCCGTCCAATATGTGAACGCCGCCTCTTCAACCCAAACTACCGGTGAGGCATGAAGGCCGTCGTTGAGGCTTACGACGCCTCCCTACTCCCCCCTACCGCCATGTGTGAACTTGTGCTCAACAACTTGAGGCCGCCCAAGTCCGGCCAAGCCCAAGTGGAGGACCCTCTCGGAGCTCTACACGCCTCGCAAGATAGAGTACCAGTGCACCGTGCCCGGTGGCCCCTACTCCCGGCCGATTTGCACCGAGCGAGACTTGCAAGCCCGTTGGAAGGAGCTGGTCACTCCCGTGGAATTGGATTACCCCGTTGCTAGGGTGTTTCCCAAGGCCACTGAGATCTCATGGCCATTCGCCTCATGCGTCAAGTACATCCCCTCACGGCCGGGCTTGGTGGGGGCAATCAATCGCTCCTTCTCGTAGACGTTCATCATCCGGGGGGGTGCCTACCCTGTGGCCGGGGGCAATTGGACCCAAATCACCATCTCCTTGGCCAATTTCGAGCGCTAGGCCCGCTCCCCAGCGCGCCTTTGGGTGTTCAGCATCCCTTGGACAGACCAATCTTCGTCACGGCCAATGCGAATGCCGGTCGTTGAACCAGCTGCTGCAACAGGTATTTTGCCACGTTGTGGAAGAGCCATTGGGAGGTACTCCTCTCACCTAGTGCCTTTCACTCGTTCTAGTTTTGTTCTAGTTAGCCTCGGACACCGCTCGCTAGAAGCTAGGCTAGGCTAGACTAGAACGAAATGAACCACCTCCAATGTCTCTTGTTTGGGTGATTGAAGAGATCATCCACATGGGCCTGATCCAATTGGGGGCTTCTAAGGAGGAGGCAAAGGTGATCCTTGGAGGGGATCAACCGTGGACAAGGAGGGCGATCGGGGTGTCCACATGCCCCCAAGTGGGCTCCATGTTCCACGAGGGGATATGGAACGCCCAAAGGAAGACTTGGGAGAGTAGTCCTATACCGCGGAACATGGAGGGTGACGGGGCCCACTACACGGCCTTCCTCCTTGGGACACCATCTTTGCAGGCCGCCGGTTGCAGCATGCAACGGATTTTGAAATTTTTGAGTGCCTGGGTCGTCTTGTGCATTTTGCACATGATGATGGCCATGGGCCACTTCTTGGGGGACTTCGTTGACCGGGAGGCTAGGGGGGTCACCCCTTCACTCGGTCAAAACCTGCAAGTCCTCCTGTCGGAGAGGCATTCAGGTTGGAGCGTTTATGGGGCAGCTTCCCCGAATGGGGAAGAAACGGCCAATTTTTTTGAGGCATGGTCCGATATTGCTAGGTGCCTTGGCATTAGGCCGGGCCTCGGCCAAAAACAAAGCCGTCGCGAACATGTGGGACCTGCTGCAGGCCCTCTATTGTACATATCAGGGTCCTAACCTGTTGAACTGTGTTGCAGTGGCGGAGGATTTCCGCCGTCACTGCACCGTTGGTACGGCATCATGGTATCTACTAGGCCTTCAGCACAATGTAGATGCCATGTTGCAAAGCATTCGGCCATTTTGGTTGGCAACGTTTTGTCGGCACATTTCATAAAACATCAACCGCTTCCCGAAACATGGGCATAACGAACACAGCAATCGGGAGGGGGGGGCATTTCAAGGGGATGGGGTGGATGAGGTGTCGGGGCGTAAGTCGTTGGCCATCCACAAGGAGGCCTATGTGCAAGCCCAGTGTATGACTTGGCCTTTTGCCTATTTTGATGTTTCTTGGGTTGTGCAGGGGGGGGGGGGGCACGGTCGCAAGTTCTATGCTCGGGTAGGGATGCCACGGAGGTGAGAGGGGTTAGGGCCACATGCAAGCGTTCCAGCGTTGCTCTAGGGAAGCGTTCTAGCGTTGATCTAGCCAGCGCGATGGGTCACTAGAACGTCTCTAGAACGCCGCTAGAACAGTTGCCTAGAACGTTGCTAGAACACTGCCGCCCCTTTTCTCATAGCAATTGCAAACGCTGCACGCGCAGCTGCTCCAGCAACCCCAACTCGAGCCTGAGCCGGAGCCCCAACCCCAAGCCCAACATCCTCTTCCTCCTTTGCCCCCCCATCACCCCCGCGCCGCCCACAAATCTGCCGCAACATTGGAAGAGGAGGAGCTGGAGGAGGTGGTGAAGGCAGGGGCCGAGGACAAGTGGAAGGGAAAGGGGCAGGGACAGGGATTGTCCCCCGATGAGGTGGAGGAGCTACAGAGGCTGGAGACCAAGCTCCTCTTCTCCGCCTCCCACCTATCCAACCCGTACAACACCGAGAGGGCCATGTTGGGGTCACTCCCCAAAATGCGCCCAATTTCGGTGACCCCCACGAGGTTCGTGCGGCCCCCTCCATTGTGCCACTCGACACGCACCCCGCGGGGCTCCCCGCAGCACGATTGCAAGCAGATGACCTATGAGAAGAGAACCAAGAGGCAGGTGTTCTAGCGATGTTCTAGCGACCTTCTCGCGGCGGCGGTGGCGGTTTGGCTAGATCAACACTAGAAAGCTTCCCTACATCAACGCTAGAACGCACTAAGCATACTGTTCCCTGCGTGTCGAGGATGGGGCGGGCTGCCCTAAGGGCCGTGGTGAAGGCGTCCCGGGGTTGGGGGAGGTGCGGGTGCTAGGGCCCTCCGGCTGGCTGCGGGCTTCCTGGGGGTCTTAGGCTTGGGTTGGGAGGCGATGCCATGCACCAATCCAGCATATGCCCCCCGGTTGGCCGCCAACGGGTCGAAGCCCCCAACCCCCATGATTTCCGACCACGTTGGCGACCACTCCCACGCCCTCTCAGCTCCCTGCATACCCCCCCAGCCCCATGGCCTCCCAACAATGGCAAAGGAACCGCAAATGCCGTGCCGCTCCCTTCTTGACGTCGGGGGTGAAGACGTTGAATTGGGCCATTTCAAACATCTTCAGCCCCTTGTCGGAGCGGGGGACCACTTTTCCGTTCATTCCCCCTTGGCAAACCCGGCTGCCATTGCCATTCGCCCTGAACCCCCCGCAATCCGAAGGGGTTTGTCCAAGGTCTTGGGTGGACCACACCACACCTTGGGTGGACCCGCGCTCATCTACCCACACCCACCTCCCCTGCCCCAAAATCCTGTGATGCACGCGGTGCATCACAAAAGGGAGAGTCCAAACCGGACTCTCCGGTGGCAGGAGGAGGGGGGTGTCGAGCCCCTGGGGCCCCTTGAGGACGGTGGGGTCCCAGGTCATGTTCATGATGGCCCCCGCCCCCTGGTTTTCCAAAAACCCCCTCAACCACGCCATGCCTGTGCCCTCTACCTTCTCCTCCACCACCTCCACCTCCACCTCCTCGTTTACCTTCTCCTCTACCACCTCCTCCACCTCCTCCTTCACCTCCTGCTTCACCCTCCTACCCCTCCCTACCCAATCCTCCAACCTTGCCACTGCCCTCTCCAACACATGAAGCTGCAGCAGACAGTGCGTAGTGTGGATTACACAGTGTGCAGTGTGCAGTGTGCATTACACAGTGTGCAGTGTGTGCATGACTGCAAGCGTTCGGGCGCTCAGTGAGCGCTCAGTGGGCGCGCCAAATGGCTCAGTGAGCGCGCCAAATGGCTCAATGAGCGCGCAAGGGGGCTCAGTAATCGTCTACGTTTCTGAACCAGGTGTTAGTGCGATTTTTCTTGGGGGGTGGATGGTATTTTAATCCCCCCCCCCCCAAGTTGCAGTCATCTGGGGTGTCCCCCCACCCCACCCCCAAGCTACAGGCAGAACCCAAGGAATAACTGCAGCTGCAGCCACAGTCAAAGCCGCAACTAAGCCGCAACTGCGGCTGTAGCCCCAGCCAGGGCGACCCACACTGACACAGCCACAACCACATCCACACACGTCCTTTAGAAACACAACCACAGCCACAGCCACACCCACGGCCACAACCAAAGCCACAACCACAGCCACTACCAAAATCCTATTCCTGAAAATATGAGAGACAGTGCACGAAACACGGCGTGGTGTGGCAGGCTCGCTCAAGGGGATGGTGCATGCTGAATGTGTAAAGCAAATGTGGTTGATGTTTTATGATGTCATTCACAGCCTCTCTCGAGTTTGCTCACTGACAGTCACTGTA
Source organism: Eutreptiella sp. 'Long Island Sound 2002' (assembly GCA_964036045.1). NCBI lineage: Eukaryota > Euglenozoa > Euglenophyceae > Eutreptiales > Eutreptiaceae > Eutreptiella > Eutreptiella sp. 'Long Island Sound 2002'. The sequence goes on along the minus strand of OZ038380.1, from coordinate 67,159,167 downwards.
GCTCGCAGAATGGCTGCAAGTTTTTGCAACAGCATGTGCCCATGTACTTCTCTCTCATTCCATTCATGGTCCATTATTTTGATCTTGATTTCTTTCTGCAGCATCGATCACCAGGTGCGTGGAGAGAAACGCCAGCTAGGCCTTGTCTATGATGAGTCGGAGGGTGAGGGCGGTGAGGACGGAGCCATGGACATGGACAACCGTGAGCCAACGAAGGCTTCACCACCACGTCGGAGCCTGCACGTCAAGAAAGGGTAGGCATGTGGTAGTCAATCTTGGAGCTGTGGGGCCCAGTGACACTCCAGGGTTAAGTTTTGTTAGATGCAGGAACAGGTAGGAGCACAGGGAGTGATGGTTATTTTTCTCGCAGTTTTTGGATCTTTGGTGTATGAGATGAACATCATCAAAGTGCATGATGCGTGCAGTAGCCAAAAGACTGCCATGCATCTGCAAATGGAATGACACGGGCGAGCCACATAGCATCGTGTGAAGCGTATGGCGGCGTCACAACCAGTTTCAGAGTTTCAGGGAGAAGCCTCTTTTCCTTGCTTTTTTGCACAAAAACGGTCGGGCTTGCCCCAGCCGCCACCCACAGCAGGCGGCTAACGGCCGCCTGCCAACCGCTGGCAGTCAACAGGCAACTATTACCTGTCAATCACCAACCGCTGGTATGATTGGTAAACACGAACCACTGTCGTTCCACAGACGCAAAATGCATCGTACAGGGGGGGGGGGGGGGGGGTTGGTGTGGGGATAATTTCAAGTGAGAAATTTTGCTTGTCAAATTGACCGCGAAATTTTACCACACAATTCTGGGGGTCTCTGCAAAATTTTCCATGCTTGTTGTAAGTACCACAAAATTTTCTTCCGCACCTATGGCGCATCTGTGGGTCAGGACCCTATCATGTGGTGTACTTCTACACCTTGACATGCATGTACACATTAACATGTACTCTCCTTTTAGCTCTCCAGAGAAGTATTCTTGATTCGAAAAAGTGCTCTGCAGAGTCAAATGTAGCATTTCGTCAAGCACTTGAAGGAGGTTGCACCCAAGAAGTGTTCTGCCACAAAACGTAGTTCCTACAAGGCCAAACCATGGTCTGGTTGGGATGATGAACAGATCTGCTGAGCACTATCGAACTGTAGGGCCCCAGAAATGCAAGCACCATGGGTTGTCAACTCCACCTGAATCTAGTTTACGTGATTGGGGTTTACAGCTTGCTGTGAAGGGTTACATGGCTCCAAAGGGACGTCCTAGGAAGTTAACTGCTGTGAATGGAGGAGAAGGCTTTTACCGAGTATTTCAATGCACTTCGGGCGGGGGGGAGGGGGGGCTGTAGGGGAACAAAGTGCGGAGGTTAATGAGTGTCCCTGCGCCTAGGGCTGTATGTGGCCAAGGACATCGATCGCAAGATCAAGAAGGTGTGCTGGCCAATGAGATTCTGAAAGAAACACATCCCCACCTGAAGAGCTGCCATGATTTACTGATGCCTGGTCCAGAGATTGGAATCCCACAAAGGAATTACGGTGGCAGGGAAATGACACAGATTGGCGCCCATCTACTTTAGCAGACATCATTCAAGATAATGTACCTTGCATAGTGAGTGACACCTAAGGTTCCACTCTTTTTTGCCTTCTGGCAAAATTGACCCTGAAGTTTTGGGTCCACCAAGCCATGCAAAGCATTACACTTGAGCTGGTATGTGAATTTCACATGGGTTATTCAGTGACCTCTGCGAAATTTTCCCGCCGCGCAACTGTCCCCACAGGAAATGCCCCCCACCCCTTCCGTATATCACCACAGTGAATGCACAACCACGCAACTACTGCACATGGACTGCAACGCCTGCTTCACCAAAGACAAAATGACCCTCTTGAACCATAATTAAATGCCCATTGGACTGCCATTAGAGAACAACAGCCGTCAAGTGCCCTGAGATAATCCATGATGGATGCTGGTGTGATTGCCAACAGCAAATTGGGATTCCCGAGTTTCCTGTGCATTTAGGAAAACCCTGTGCCTCTTTCAATCTCTCTGTGTCGCATATTTATCATTATTGGTGCAAATGCCACTGATGTGTCCGCTGTTTTGCATCGTAAATTTTCTTTCGGGCCCCAATGCAGCCGGGGCTGTGGGGGTTTTGCAACCCCCCCCCCCCCCTTCTGCACCTTCTCTACGCTTATCTTCATTACATTTTAACCCCTCTTGTTCGTCCTACATACCTTTCCACTACGCCCATGTGCGATCATAAAGTGGAGAGCCTTTCAGCGCCAATGAACATTACTTGTTCCTTTTGCACCAGGCTGCGCTTGGATTGTCCGGTGGTTGGTTTTCGTTACCAGTTTGTTTCATTCTGTTCCCCCTCAATTTCTCTGCATACTGGTCAAGCTTCCCTGTTTGTGTTTCCAAGGACCCCAGATCACAGCTGTAGTGATGTTGTCAGATCAACCCAACCGTCAGAAAGCACTACGGCATTTTTTGGGGAAATTGATTTCGATATGGCTCTTGTTTTTGCTATGTGGGACATTTCATTTCAGGGGATAGGGTATTCCCAGGTTTGGGGGAGGGGGGTTAAAAAAAACGATCCCCCCATTTTTTGACCCTGAGAACACGCATACTTTTTGTATTTTTTCAGCTGAAAAATTGGTTTGCATCTGAAGCCTATGGGGCATGCCTTGGCCATGTTGGTGGGCATCTACATGCAGTTTAGGGCATTTCATCTTAATGAAAGTGCTGAATGCGTTTTCAGTGTCCTACGGGACCCTGCCACAAGAGTTGATTTGGGGATGTTGTCAGTACACCCATGGCAACCCCCCATGTTGTCCCCCCCCCCCCCAGTCGCCAGCCCTCCCATCTGCAACGGAGAATTATGGCCTCCCTGGGACTTTTTACTAAAAAATCACCGGTGTTTTTTTCCTTCTTGCGTCGCTTCTTGGTTCTACAGTATCAGTAGATTGGAATGCAAGATGATTTTGCCCACAAAGCGGTGCTACGTGATGTGTAGAAGTGTACTGTTAATTCCGAAGGGCTCTGAATGACTGTTGTGAATTCGTAGATGGCTCTGGATGGGTGCTGTAGGTACAATTTGTGCAAGGTTTTTTTGGGCATGTGCCACATTGTTTTGTTCTTTCTCTTTTGCTTGCGCAGTTTTCCCCATTTTGTTTGTATAAGTGCAGTACAGTCATAAGGAGAGTCAAAGTGTCGTGCCAATTTCTACAGATCATTTGGAGTTGCCAGGCCAAATGTCCAGTAGTACAATTTCAACAGATGGCCTGCTGAAAGCAACCAGAAAACTGGAAAGGTAGCAGGACCAAGGACCAGTGCGGATGCAGGCGCGCGAGGCAGCAAATGCGCGAGGAAAGTCAAAAACTCACACCGAGGTATGCAACCTGGTGCTTATCAAGACAACTGGTTGCTACAGGCTATTTTGAAAGTATTACCGGCAGGTGGAGGTGATAAGTTTTTTAACAACTGGTATGTACCGGTGAACTGTGGGCTCTCGCGGCGCTGTCGCCGGCATTGCCGCATAGGCAATTTTTAGAGTTTTGTTCGGCGATTTCTCCAAATTTTTTCACGGTTGAAAGCAGAAATTTTGGATATTATTAATTTAGGGCAAAAACTAACCCTCCATGTATTCAGTTTCTGTTCCGGTGCGCTTATTCCTCTCTGATCTGGTATTGAAAAGTCCAGCCGGACCAGTTTGTTTTTCTCTGATCTGGTATTGAAAAGTCCAGCTGGACCAAAAGCTGAATTGATAGGAATCTTAGTCCTTGTCGGCCACAGAGGTGGCTTTGTCTTGGCACACCCTTTTTTATCTAGCAGCCACTTGAGGGTGTGGGGGGGTTATGTTCTCCGCCATAGGTTCACCCAGATCTAAGGTCCAACGATATCCAAAAAATCGGTTTTCAACTCTTAAAAAGTTTAGAGAAAACGCCCAAACCGAAGTTTGAAAACCGGTGATGCGGCAAAGCCGGCGACGGCACGACCTTCATCGGTTTCACCGGATTTCGGTGAATCGTTTTTCAGGTTTTAGATACTTTACCGCCAGTGTACCAGTACTATTGGTCAGTTACACAACCGGTTGCAAACTTTAGTCGCAGATGAGGTGAGTGCAGTGACTTTGTGAATGCAAAATAGACCGCCAAATTTGTAGCTGGCATGATATTTGTATTAACGGTGTTGATAGTATTTCAATTTTCCTCCCCATGTTGCCCCTGTTATGTTGTTTAGTGATGAATAGGAAGATTTTGAAATCAATATAGGCAACAGTGTGAGGAACAACGAAGAACATTGTTGCCAATGGTCGTTGTTTGTGTGGGTATGCTTTTGGGTCCATGCTTTGGACTTGGCATGTGTAGATTTGTGCTTTCGGGTATCATCATTCAAGGATTTCCGAGAAAAGATGAAGAAGGGGCGGCCGAAAAAGAGGAGCAAAAATCATGGAAAAAATCGCGCTAAAAAGAGAAGCAAATCATTTCAAAACTCCACGAAGATCAAATGGGGAGCAACACATTGCCCTTGAGGTTTGTTCATGAAGGAATTTGACACAATCGCCTATTATAAAGTGCCAAAATGAATATTCCGTAGACCGCATGATGTAAGGCCATAAGTGGCAGAGTCGTTTGTCAATTAGCTGGAGGAACTACGCCAAAAGTTATGAAAGCAGCAAAACTCCCAACAACCTTTTTACCACTAGATGGACAACGCAGAAGAGCCTTTGGCACACTACGACATTGACAACTCTTAGCTACTCAGGTGTGATATGTGTGGGTCTATCGTAAAACGTAGTAGAACAAAAAGTTTTAAACAGAAGTTGTTTCACTAGGTAGCTGTTTACTGGGTTCACTACTTTTTACTAGGTCTGGGCAGCCTATTAAACAAAGGCTTTTTCTCTAGGTTTCGGAACCTAATAGAGAAAAAGTGATTGCACTGGATTTGTAACTCTATTGAAAAGCTGCCTACATTTCAATCATTTTGGGCCACTTATTAGCCACTTTTAATTTTGTCCCCCGCTTTGAAGCATCAAGGACCCCCTAGATGCGAAGGATGAGGGATCCACTAGGCCCACATGTGGGCTATTGCTGATTTTGTCCCTGGCTCCGAAGCATTAGGGACCCACATACGGCAAGGCTTATGTCGCCAATGGGCCATCCTGTGGGCCACTTGTGGTGTTGTTCTCGGCTTTGAAGCATCCAGAAGTTTCCAAACGGTATGAGTTATCCGGCCACACAACCTACTTTGTGAACACTTCCAATTTTGTGTTGCGCTCTAAAGCATCGGGGTCCCCCATGCGGTATAGGTTATGTGGCTCCTCTACCCTCTTGTTGGCTACTGATGATGCTGTTGTCCGCTTTGAAGCCTTGGGGACCCCTCCATGGAAAAACTTATGTAGCCACAGGGCCTACTCGTCACCCATTTCCGATGCCGTCCCCCCTCTTAAGGATCGCAGACCCCGCAGACACCAGAGCGTCTATAGTCTTGGGGCCCACTCCTCGCCCACTTTTCCTTTGGTTGTTTCTCTTTTCCTTATGCGCTACCTTTTTGCAGCACTAGGTTCAACGTAAAGCCTTTGTGGAAGGCACCGAGCTATGCTTCAGCAGGTGTGCACCAATCAGTTCGACATGCGCAAACAATACTCTTGGAATATGCATGTTGTGGGCTATTGCTTGGTTGCTTGTGAAACAATACCGTTTAGTTGGTGAAAAAGTTTATTTTTTGTGCAATGCCCGCACAGGGGTGCGGCCTTTGCATAAACATCCATGTCTGTGGTCTTGCACAACATGGACAATAACATCTGCTGTTGGTTAGGCGATAAACTACGCAAGCAAAGCCTCCACAAGTGCCATTGACAATTATTCATTATTCATTGGTAATGATTAATCGACACATTCCAACATGCAGTGCATGCAGCGGACGGCGATTTTGCCCCTGCCTCTTTTATCTATACCTATCATAGATGGGCTTGGGCATGGATGTATGCTTGGCTCTATTTTCGACCCGGCAGTTTGCTGTGCTTTGTTTTTGCATTTTCAGATTCTACATCTTCTGCCCGAAAGGTAAAAATTTTGAGTGTGCTGTGCATGCTTCTGTTTTGTTTCCATCGAAGATATGCGTAGCATTGTGCAAATACAGATTGCAAGTTATTGGCGCATTTGCATTCATCGTATGAACATTCGCGTTGCGTAGCCGCATTTTGGTTGACAACGTTGCATTAATACATGACGTGGTTGCAATGGTGGTGATGAGTGTTAACCAACTTTTGGGTCCAAACCATTAGCACAAAGATTTGTTCTAAAAGAATGTAGCATGACAAATGTTTGATTGAAGGGCGGAATTCGCTCACCACTGATGTGTTTCTCAATATGTCCAAGCACTATCCGCCAGCCGGACAAGCAACCTGCAACAAGAAAAACGCACACCTCAGCGACAAGTGTCTGTTTTGCGAAATTATATAAAGCACACATGTGTTCAACCGTAGGTGTATGAGATAAAAGCACCAACTCCAGTTATGGCACTGCCGGGTTGTTTCTTTCTATGACACCCGGTTTTTTTCCAGGTTTCCCCACGTTGGTGTCAGCCATGGCCCTTTGAAGACAATTTTCTGTTGGCTCATTTGTTTCCAATAACCTTGCAACACACGCTTCGGCCGGATGGGGCACCACTGACACAAGTGGCTTGGAAGTGACCAGGGGGCACGATGCCCTTGAATCAAAATACCACCGACTGTTAATCTCGCTATGGACTTTTGTCTTGTGTTAAATTTGTAGTCCAAATTGCTGGCTACCTCGTAACCTAGTAAGAAGCTTTTAGAAAAATGTTGTTATTTTACTACGTGAAAATATTTTGCCGGGGAGATCTGTTTTTTATGGGTTTAGCTACATTTACGACAACCAAAGTACATTTCACCAGTATTGACCGTAATGTGTACCAAATTTTGCCTAGTACCCGAGGAACGTAGGTAGGTAAGTGCACCCGATGGTGGGGAGGCGCCCCGTGTTTTCCCCTTGCAAAGCTCCTGTGACGGTACACGAAGATGCTTTGCTTGTGAAGAGGATAGACGGCTTACATGCCGCTATAAGTGACTGGTGGCCCCCAACAAAGCGGCGCCGGGCAACACAGGTGGGCTGGTCGCCGCCAGCGTGCGAGCGTCCCATGTTGGGAGGGTTTGCCTCCGTGCTTGCACACTGCACCTCCTTTGGGGTGCAACCTTAGAGGTTCACAGAACTTCCTGGCCTATCCCGTTCCCAAGGAATACTGGCAGGCCGCATTGTCTTGGTGCTTGAGTTCCAAGGTGCTTGGGTGTCGCACGCTCCGCCCAGAGTCGGCAAGCAGCGCAAGATTTAGTATGTAGCCTTACCCTCAGGTTTTGGGCCACGTTTGGCCAGGTCACTTGCATGGCGGAGGATGTCTCAGTACCCACGCTATGGGCATTGGGTTTCCTACTTTCATTCAGCGTGTTGCTGTTGGGCAGCTCCGCCCGGCCGGGGCACCCCTTTGTCTCGGGGGGCCCGCTGGGGGGGGGGGGTCCGGCCGGGGTCGGGGCCGGCTATTTCCTTATTCTTCTCGCTTTGGGGGGGCACCTGGCCCGGCTGATGCCTGGTGCCTCATGGGGTGTGGCACTTTCCTGTTGTTGCGCGGGTGGCGCGGAGGGCGTTGGGGGCAAGGGATGGGGGGCTGAGTGGGCGCTCCAGTGCCCGGCGTCGGGGGGCTTCGTGTTGCCCGCGGGGGGGGTGGCTCGTCCGTACCTTTGCCCTCCGTGTACGAGCACCACAGCAGTCTCAGACTTCGTCGCATGGGCCATGGAGGGCATTGACTATGGTGCGCATTCATACTGTTCGGACTCGCGTCTCTGAGCGTGTGGGGGTCGCCTGGGCGTCGCCCAAAGGGGACATTGTGCGGCATGTATACTGTACCTGCTGATCCCATTGCCGCCGTCCCGCTGGCCGACCGTCGCGGCTGCCAGATGGTGGGTTGCGTGGGGCTTGGGTTCCGGCCTCCACGGGTTACCAGGCCGCGGGGGTGGGGGGCTGGGGAGCTGGGGTGCTGGGGTCTCTTCACGGCGGGGGGGCTCTGCCTTGCCGGGGTAGGTCGCGCCGGCGCCATTCCGGGCCCGCCAGGGGGCCTCATACCCTCCGAGGAGGTGTCCCCGCCCGCTGCTTCGTCTGCCTGTCCCTGTGGGGGGGGCGGAGGTGCGTCGTCCGAGATCTGTCACCTGCGGAGCATTATGGTGTGCACCTGCTGTGTAGCGAGCAGGTCCCCAGTTCCCCTTCCTTTGGTGGAGGGTAGCATGTCCTGCCTCAGGCTGAGATCAATATCAACAACAGTTGGCACGATTCCAGGTTTGTTGCTCGACTGTATGGCGGCTGCGCGTGCCACGGCACATACAGCACCAAAAAAATGCGGAAGAGACGGGCAGGCAGCGAACGGTGTTCCAACACAGGCGACCCCAATTTTTCGGGTACCTCTTCTCCTGCGGATATGAGAGTTGGGGGCGCGATCTTGTGGGGCACCTGACGGTGACAGCCGAGGTGAGGCCGTGGGGACCGCTGTATCCCCTTAGGTGGTGTGTATTCCGTGCCCAGCGTGGAGCCTTGTGCAACGGCCCCCCAGAGCTGGCTGGCTGGCGGGAAAAGATTGGGTTCAAGGGTCAGTGGGTCAGCAGCGCACTGGTGGGGGGTCCTCCATTTCCTGCGGCCGGGGTGCAGCAGGGGTCAGCGGGTCACGGGCTCAGGTGGCGTGTCAGTCCACCGTGTACACCACAAGGCTCTGCAGGCCAGCCCCGCCAATGGACAACCCATGCCCTGCCCGCGCATCTCCCCGCACCCTGGCGGGGAGCTCCGCCCTCTCCTCTTCCGACTGCTCGGAGCTGACCGCGACCAGGTGCCACAACGGGACAACCGCGGCTGCGACGGGCCGCTCCATCCGCGGGAGAAGCGCGTGGGCATCATTGTGCAAGACCACCCCCGGGGAGGCTGAGGACTCGCTCAGGGCGAAGATGACGGTGACATTGCCCGAGGCATCGGATGTTACGGCCACATCCACCAACCCGCCAGTTTGCGTCGTCCAGCGCATAACATTGTGTGCCATGCCCGTGGCAGACAAAGAGGCGGCTGCGTTGGCTGTGTTGGGGTGGCATGGCGCGCGTTCCCCGTGATGCAGTGCTGTGGGGTGCAGGTTCGGTTGTCCGTGCTTGGGGGACGGGGTGGCAGTGATCTTCCCGGGCTGCCAGGGGGGGTTTGGTGGTTCACCCCGCCGCGGCAAGGGTCATTGGTGGTGGCGTTCATCCCCCTCGTCACCTGCGGGGCCGGGGGTCTGGGACGGCGGTTACTGGTAAGGCGGGCGTCGAGCAGCAGCGGCTCATGCTACCCCCCCTGCTGCTCTGGGGCCATCCCCGGGCGTCAGGTGCGGGCCGGAGGGTTAGTAGAGCCTTTCTTGCGCTCTTGCCGGGGCGTTGTGTGCTGCGGGCGCGTGACTTGTTGGGTCTGCGCCATCACTGTGCCTGCTTGCATGGCGGCGATGGTGCCCCCCCTCGCTCGTCGAGGTGCAGCGGCCCCGAGGGCCCCCTGTTTCTCGCGTTGTCCCTGCTTCACCGGTTTACCAGCCTGCTGGCCAGGGTCAGGGCTTCGTGGCGCAAGGGTGTGGCGGCTGGCCGGACACCTACGCCTCCAGGGGGTGCGAGTGCGGGCTGACAGGTGGAAAAGTCCTAGCGACGAACCGTGTAATGTGGGCGTGCGGGCTGTGGTGCTGTGCGGCCGGGTCCTTGTCCCCGCTCCCCGCCCCTTGGTGCGCGACTGGTGGGGCGGGGGGGGGGGGGGGGGGCGGCACGTGCACGAGCTCAACGGGTCATGGCCTGTGGGGAGGGTTTGTGCCCTCTGCCCTTGCGGTGGGGTCATGGGCTCGTATCTTGCTGAGCAGCGATACGACACCCCTCCCTTGCTTGTCACAAGAGGTTGTGGGCCTTGGTTGGTGGACTTCGGACGCCACTGGCTGCCCAGCGCGCACCACCTAGACGCTGAGCGCCCAGGCACAGAGTGGGGACGGCAGGGGGTCGGCGACACTCGATGCCTACTGCCGCCCGGGGCCTAGGGCCGCCGGCCGTGAAGACGTTCGGCTGACTGACTGATCCACGAGCCTCGAGCTTATCGCCCTCACGTGCACGCCGACAGGGGTCTATAAACCCCCGCCCCACAACCCCAGGGCGGCTTGTGGGTGCCGGGCCGGCGCAGGCGTCGCGTCCCTTCGCGGGGTAGGGGCACGGGTGTGGTCCCCACGCACTTCGCGCTGTGGGGGCAGGCCTACAAGACCTGGTCCCGTCATTGGCGCCTCCTTTTCTGCAGGGGCTGGCGCTGCGGCGCTGGCGTATTCCTCCGGCAGTAGCGCCAGTGGCTGAGGGCAGCACGCAGGGCTCAGGGCATCCACCCATTGGCGTCCGCGTCCGTGACGTGGAGCACCAACCTCCCTCCAAAAAAACCGGCCATGTCGGCTCGCGGTCCAGCCTCGCCGCGTGAATAATGGCTCGGAGGATCCTTTTGTGGTCCTCCTTGGCCATCCAGCCCCCGGGGGGCACCTCCCCGTTCCCCCCGTTTCGCCGGAGGAACACCTCGTTAAACGAACAACTCGTCCGGCACCTGGAGGTGGCCTAGTTCAGCCAGCCCAGCACCTCCAGCACCGCTCGGAGGGTCTCACCCCCCAAGGGGTCGTGGATGGTGCTCCAATCAAGTATCTCAGCCCTTGCGGGGCGCGGGACCTCGGCGGTTCCCCGCGCTGGTTCTGCCCAGGGCTACTGTGCTGCAGGGGCGGAGTCGTTCGGGGCTCCTCCGCGCGAATGAACTTGGTGGTAGGGGGGTAGGAGGGCGACCAGCGCTCCCCAAGAGGGGTCGATGTTGTAGATGGGTTGCCGGTTGTGGGCGTGGTGTCCCGGCATCCGCTGAATGCCGCAGCAGATGCATTGCACGGCTTGGACCTCCATGCGGGTCGGCCCCTCCTCCCTTTCTGTGCCGCTGGTAGGGATGCAGGTTCGAATTCGCACGAATTCGAATTCGCCCCGAATTCGCACGAATTCGTGGACCCCTCCGAATTCGAAACTTCAAAGTCGAATTCCCCCTTGATTCGCTTGAATTCCCCCGAGGCTTAGAATCCATAGGCACCTACAATTTACCTTCACCTTTTTGCATATGGGTATGCCGGTACCCACTACCATATGGCATAAAACATTTCAAGTCCAAAAGCTTCCATAACCTTGCAATTTTTGTTGTTTGTTGTTGCTTGCATTCACCGTGCTTAAATTATTTGACGAAAATAAAGACAAATCAAAACCAAGAATTCCAAATATCGAGGTATACACCCTTCCTTGATTCTTTCAAATACCTTTTGGAAAAAAAGCAACAAAGCATGCAAAATCACCAATCCACACACAAACCATCACATGTGAACCACTTCTTGCCCTTATTGGGCCTTCATTCATTGTATTCTTGCATTGAATCATGGGACTTGAATTCATCTAAGGGAGAGGATAACAAATACAAGGGAAACATAAAGCAAACTAGCAATGGGCATTCAATTAACATTATTATTGTCATGATGCTCAATAATCATCACTATGTGACAATTACAGTACACTGTCAAATCTGGACTTTTTCGAACCTCGTAACAAGGATTTCTCTGCGTGCACGGAGCCGACGAGGGCAAGGAGGGTACCAAAATGAAGGGTAGGCAAGGCAGAACACGTTTTGACTGTCCGAAGTTGAAAAAAAAAAGTCGAAAATTAAAAGTTCGCGACGCGTTTTTCTCCGAACTGGTGCGGTTTTGGGAGGAACGGAGGGCACCGTCGTGTTCAGTGCAACGAGGCGGACACAGCGGTGCGTTCAACACTGAAAAACAAGTTTTTTTCTCCAGAATGAGTACGCAGGCACCGCACAAGCAACTGAATGGGTTAATCAAAGCATAATGATCATGGTTTTAATTGTATAAAGTCAAAAAAATTATTGCATGGCACAATTCAAAGTTAGGTTTTCATCTGGAGAAAAGACGGCGCACGCGTGATCATTTTGCTGTCGCCTGCGAATTCGCAGTGCGAATTCGCCCCGAATTCGCAGTACTGTGAATTTCAGGCCGAATTCGCAGCGAATTCGCGCTGCGAAGAATTCGCGGCGAATTCGGCGAATTGAAATTAAATTCGCTGCGAATCTGCATCCCTAGCCGCTGGTGCCCTTTGCACTTTCTTTCCCCCCGGCATCCACCCGCCCTTCGCCCTTACCGTCGCGTCCCGTGTCACCTCCCTCCCCCTTGGGTCCCTTCCCTGTCCCTCATCCTCGGCCTCCTCGTGTCACCTCCAGCCCCCTCCCCTGTCCGGCTCCTTTGCCCCCCCCGCTGCCGGCTGCGCCCTGGCCTTTCCCTTGCCCTTTCCCTCTCTTCTCGCCGTCTGCACCCCTCCCTCCCTTGCCCTCCACTCCTGGGCGCCGCTACCCTGCCCCTGCAACTTCCTTTGGCGGGTGCCAACCCGCCCGGCCGCCGTCCCTGTGGCGCCTTGTGCCCCACTCGGGCCCTGCCTGGACCTGCCGGACCATCCGTCGGTGCAGCTGCGGCAGCGTGACGCTGGCCGCCGGCATGCGCCCGGGGGGCGGGCCGCGGGCGCCCGTGGCGTCCCGCTACCCCTCTTCAGGGAAGGGGGCCCGGGGCGCTGGCGGCGCCTTGGGCGGCCACGGCTTTGAAAGACCCAGCTGGGTGTGGCTGGGCTGCGTCCGGGAGTGGTACTTGGCGCCCTCTCTGCTCTTCTTCCTGGCTGCAGCAGCTCCTCGCGGCCGGCCCGGCGAAGCGTCTGAGCCTGCGCGGTCACGGTCCCACGTGCTTGTGCGGCGGCGGGGGCTGCGGCCTGGGTGGCCGGGGCAGCGGCCTTGGCCGGCGCGTGCTCGGGGGCCCGCGCCTCACTGTCGCGCAAGGCGTCTGGGGCTGCTCCACCGGCGGCTCGCCTGGGGCTACGACCTCCGCTCGGCGCTGCACCTCCCGCTATGCCGGGGTTTCCCCCTCGCAGCCCGGCGACACGGGGGAGCGGGAGTGGGATCGGCGGTGAAGGCGGTCGTCCCGCGGGGGGGAGCCATCGGAGTCCGACATCCTGGCAATGCTGTCAGGCACATGCAGTGTGGGTGGTGCGTATTGCCAGGCCGTGTGCCCCGCGCCGTCCCTCCCACTGCCTAGTGCGCCGGTGGTGTGCCGTGAGCGGTGCTGTGCGGTGCCAGGCCAGGAGGGTAGGCCGTGGTTGCTACCCTCGGGGGTCAGCGGCAATTTGCCATCCATCGGCATGGCGGTTGGAGGTGCGTGAGCCACTCGACCCAGTGCGCCAGAGTGTGCACCCGTTGATGGGGCTAAGGGCCCTGGGCCCTCAGGGGCTGTCAAGGGTAGCCTAGGGGAGCCGCACCAGGTGGAATCCGTACATCGCAGTGACCTCCAGGCTCTGCAGGAAGGTGTGTACCTCTTTCCGAGCTTTGGTCGCCGGGAGGGGGGGGCAGGGTACGGGTGCGGCCCCATAGGGCGGCCTGTAGAGTAAGCCGGGCTGGCCTCCAGGACCTGCTTTGGGTCCCCACACTGTAAAATTGTCCTAAAGTACTGCCACCGCTATTTTACCAACTTGTGTGTAAGCGGCGCATGTATGGGCGCGTTTCCCTTAGCCTAGCGAGTCACAAGCAAAGGCACAGCACTAGACAAGAAGTCTGAAAATGTGCTGAAGTTCAGAGTGAGCAGAGCCATCACAAAAGTAGCCCTTTTGTACCTAAAAGGTCGAAAAGAGATACATCATGCAACGACAAAAACAGTAGGTACACAAGGCAAATTGGCACAAAGGGAGTCAGAGCAATTGGACAGGGTCCCATACAGAAACAAGCGTAGTTATGGGAACCCAGCCCCTCCAACCTGACGCACATAGGCAGGCAGGATACAACTCAACGTGGGCCCTGAGATTTATTGCAGGCATCAGGGCACAAAAGCAGGAAAAAGGAGAAATCAGAGGCCACTAACTTTCAAGTGCCCCCTAGCCAGGGTGGGGGGGTTTCAAAAAAATCCTTCTGGAGGCAAACAAAGGCCATCGTCCATCAACATGATCCCAAACTATCCTAGTCTATCTCAACAATACTAGGACACTGTATCTAGTCTGATAGGCTGCGCACTTCAGTGAAATTTCCCAACAGTGGAAGACAAGGGAGAAAAGAATGCACAAAGTTCCAACATAGTGATAGGTCAAGGTCCAGTGAAGTGCAAGCGTAGGGGATCTAGCGAGGATTCGATTGTCCCAGAGGGGCTGACCCTACCTCTCCCTGGCTTTTGAGCAAAGCAGCAATCTCCAACACACACTTTTTGAGGTCATTTTTGGTAACCAAAAAAGGTTCCATCAGCATGTTTTACACACAGGATGGAAGTCAAAATTGAACTGACATACCGCACAACGCGAAACAGCCCACGGCGGGCAACCAGAGCAGGACACGCAGCACAGAAAAGCGCAACAGCAGGCACCACGAGGCACAACACACACAAGCGCAATGTGGGGGGGGGCAGGGGAAAAAAACAAAAGAACCAAACAAAAAACAAAAGAAAAAAAGGGGGGCGGAACAGGAGAACGCCACAGCCAGCGAGAAGAGGGGCGCAGAGCACAAGAGGGCGAGAAACGCAGGACAAAAAAACAGAAAGGAAAACCAAATAAAAAAAACAAAAAACAAAACAGAGGGGGGGGGGCATGAGCAAACAATGGGCGCCAAGGCCCAGGGCAGCCAGGTCCGGGAAGCAAATAAAGCCGGAGGCAGCGGGGGCGCGAGAGGAGGTCGGGAGAGGAAAAAAAAGAGGAACAACAACAAAAAAAAAGCACGGGCAAACCCAGCCCAGAGGGGCCCGAACAAAGAGGAAGGACGAAACGGCCAAAAGGAAAGGTGAGGCGCACCAAAACGCACCCGGGAGGCCAGCCCGCCCGACCCGGCCAAGAAGAGCATGCACAGTCACACATGCGTGGGACCCCGGCGTGGCGTCCTCCGACCCAAAAGGGGAGGTGTTGGCGTCCACACGAAACAGCCCTGCTGCACCGGCCGAGTCCCCCGTCGAAAGACGGACGGTACAGGAACCTGGACGCGTCAGTGACCGGGTCCACACAAGCCATACCACCGCAGCGCATGCAGCCCAAGACCGAAGCCGGAGGGACCCGCCAGGGACAACCCCATCGCGGGGTTCCGAACGGGTACAACGCGGAGCGAGCCCAGCGCCCCTTCCTCGGCCGGGGCCAGCGGCAGGCACAATGAGCCCGGTACTCGGCCGGCACACACGTGCCCCGCGCAGCCGCCCAGTAAATCCGGAAACGACTGCCACCGGGTTGTCAGAAGGCACCACGGCGACGGGGAAGCCGACCAAAGCAGCGAGAGCAACCGGACCGGACGTAGCGCGGCGCACCAACACGGGGCCAGGAGGCAAGCCAGAGAGGCACGCCGCCAGCCAGAAACAAGGGCACAAGGACACGTGCGAAGCAACAACCGCCACCGGGTGCCGCAAACCCCGGAAGCGCGCACAACAAACGACGAACCGCGGCACAGGAGAAGGTGGCAAGGGAAACGGGGCCCCCACGCTTGCAGACCGCACCCACAACCTGTGGGTAGCGGGGCCCGGCCGCCCGCTAAGGGAGGGCGGTGGGGCGTGGGAGAGCGCCCAACCCCGGACGCCCCACACCCAGGCAAGAGACACCCCCCCCCCCCGATGCGCCCTCGTGCTGCCCCCACAGCGCGCAAAGCCAGCTCGCAAGAGCGCGCGCCGTGGGGTTGCTGACGGGTCCCCACGCCCACAGCCCCCGCACCCACAGCCCGTGGGTATCGGGCCCCGGCCGCACGGCCAGATGACGCGCAGCCGGGCGTGGGAGAGCGCCCCAACCCGGACACCCCACACCCAGGCAAGAGATGCCTCCCCCCCCTTGGGCGCCCGCGTGCCGCTCCGATGTCCTGCAAAGGCAGCTCACAAGAGCGCGCGCTGTGGGTTTGGTGACGGGTCCCCACGCCAACGCACCCCGCACCCACGGCCAGTGGGCAGCGGGCCCCGGCTGCACGCGCCAAGGACGGGCGGTCGGGCGTGGGAGAGCGCCGAACCCCGGACGCCCCACACCCGGACAAGAGGAGCCCCTCCCCCCCGGGCGCCCTTGTGCTGCCCCAAAAGCGCGTCAAGCAGGCTCGCAAGAGAGCGCCCAGTGGGGTCGGTGACGGGTCCCCACGCCCACAGCCCCCGCACCCACAGCCAGTGGGTACCTGGGCCCGGCCGCAAGCCCGAAGAATGGGCGGTCGGGCGTGGGAGCACGTTCAACCCCGGACGCTCCACACCCAGCCAAGAGGCGCCCCCCCCCCCCGGGCGCCCTCGTGCCGCCCCACAGCGCGCTAAGCGAGCTCGCAAGAGCGCGGGCTGTGGGGGTGGTGACGGGTCCCCACACCCACACCCCCCTCATCCACAGCCAGTGGGTAGCAGGCCCCAGCCGCACGCCCCAAGGGCAGGCGGTTGGGCGTGGAAGAGCGCCCAACCCGGGACGCCCCACACCCAGGCAAGAGGCGCCCCCGCCCTCGGGCGCCCTTGTGCCGCCCCCAAAAGCGCAAAACCAGCTCGCAAGGGCAGGCCCACCCGCAGGGGGGGGAGCAGCCTTAAGCCAGGCGAGGGGCCGCAGGGACCGCGCCACCCCCTCGCCAGAGCTAAAAAGGCGGAGCACGGGACCTGGGCAGCAAACGCGGAGGGGCACGAACCGCCTGGAACGGCCCTACCGGCGCCCTGCACCACAACCGCACATAGTGCCGGCGCCACACCTACCCTGGGGGGAGAGGCACGTACGCCGCGGGAGCATGAGCGCACCCACACCCAACGGACACGGGGCGCGGACCCAAAGGGCAACCGGACGGAGCCCGTAGAACGCACAGACCGCATGGAATGGGGTACCGGCAGGTAAAGGGAAGGGACACCCAGACGGGACACCCCGCAACACGCACCGCGAAGGACGCGAGGGAAGGGAGGAGCGAGAACCGGCACCGGCCCCCACTGCTGAGACCTGCCGCAAGCGTCGCGCACACATGACCAGGGCACTGCACCCGCCAAGGCAGTAGTAGCACACAGTGCTACGCACCAACCTCGCGGCTAGGCAGACTCCGCGCCAGTTCATGGGTGTCCCACTGGCGACAAGCCAGTAGCTGAGGCCCGGCGGCGCGGGCAGACCAGGCGACCACGCATCAGGGGGGTGGTGTAGTGGTTAAGCGCCTGAAACCACCGTTGCTAAGTAACACACTGACCGGGGAGTGGCGAAATGGGGAAGCCGGAGAGGGACAGGGCTCCGAGCCCCGTGAACCCGGGGGATTCCGCCACCAGGCAGGAGGTGTCTCATGAAGGGGCCTGCACTAGGAACCGGTGGGGAGGATATCACGTGGCCCGACCTGGTGGCCCCCCGCGGCCGAAGAGTGCCCAGTACCCAAAAAGTGAAACCTCAAACCTCAAACCTCGTACATGGCAGTAACCTCCGGGCTCCGCAGGAAGGTTTGTACCTCTTCCCGAGCTTTGGTTGCCGGGAGCAGGGGGCCGCGTACGGGTGCCGCCCCGTAGGGCGGCCTGTAGAGTAAGCCGGGCTGGCCCCCAGGACCTGCTCTGGGTCTCCACACTGTAAAATTGTCCTAAAGTACTGCCACCGCTATTTTACCCACTTGTGTGTAAGCGGCGCATGTATGGGCGTGTTTCCCTTAGCCGAGCGAGTCACAAGCAAAGGCACAGCACTACGCAAAAAGTCTGAAACCTTGTTGAAACTCAGAGTGAGCGCAGCCATCACAAAAGTAGCCCTTTTTTACCTAAAAGGTCGAAAAGAGATACATCATGCAACGACAAAAACAGTAGGTACACAAGGCAAATTGGCACAAAGGGATTCAGAGCAATTGGACAGGGTCCCATACAGAGACAAGCGTAGTTTTGGGAACCCAGGACCTTCACCCTGGCATACATAGGCAGGCAGGATACAACTCAACGTGGGCCTCCAGACTTACTGCAGGCATCAGGGCACACAAGCAGAAAAAGGGAGAAATCAGAGGTCACTAACTTTCAAGTGCCCCCTAGCCAGGGTAGGGGAGTTTCAAAAGAATCTTTGTGGAGGCAAACAAAGGCCATCGTCCATCAACATGATCCCAAAATATCCTAGTCTATCTCAACAATACTAGGACACTGAATCTAGTCTGATAGGCTGCGCACTTTGGTGAAATTTCCCAACAGTGGAAAACAAGGGAGAAAGGAATACACAAAGTTCCAACATACCGATAGGTCAAGGTCCAGAGAAGTGCAAGCATACAGGATTCAGGGAGGAGTTAATGGTCCCAGAAGGGCTGACCCTACCTCTCTTTGGCTTTGGAGCAAAGCAGCAATCTCCAACACACACTTTTTGAGGGCATTTTTTGTAACCTGATAAGGTTCCATCAGCATGTTTTACACACAGGATGGAAGTCAAAATTGAACTGACATATGGACTTGGACTGACCCCTCAAGATTTGACCAAGATTCCAAGGACCGGAACATGACACATTGACACTCCTTGTCGGCCATGGACAAAGGTTTGGCCCAAAACTGACCTGTGGCCTAGCTTTGCCATGGACCTCAAGTGTCCTCATGAAAATTGGGAATTTTCGACACCATTCCTGGGGAAATTCAAAATAGTGAAGCTATGTACCAGTAAACTTCAATTTAATGCTCAACGTAAGGCGACGGGCACCATTGAAAGATAGGAGAAGACGCCAAGGTCTAACTTCTCATAGGCTTTCTACTGTTCGCCTGCAAAGTGACCAAATGACACAGTGGGTGTCAAGGGTCTCTATAGACCTGGTTGGAGCCATGGAAAACCACTATGCGATAGGCTTGACAAATAGGCTTCAAATGACTTGAGCATGTCATGAAACATACCCCAATGAGTCTACATTCCCAGGGTAGACACCTCTGAGTGAGTGAGGGTGGAAGAACAAGGGAATTGGACCCAAACAACCCAACAAACCAAGTCCCTGAAGTGGACAAATGAAATTTTGGATCTCAAAAATGTTTTTGACGTCAGGTTTGTGTGAGATGCCAGTGGCTCAGATTCCAACATGCAAATCCAATACCCAATGTACAGAGCCCCGCCCTCCTGGAGAATCAATTGATGGGGTCAAAAAAAAAAATTGCGCAGGGTTCTGAACCCAACAAGTGAGCACACGCACAGAGAAAAATTCGACATGAATGCCGGGCAATTTGTCCTCAGCATGAAAGCAACTCCAAATGGCGCACACAGACTCAACAGAAGCCAGCAGCCCAGCATTTCTGCATTCAACACTTGACCATGTATGCGAAATAGGGACCACCTAGGCCACGATGGGTCCAAAGGTCGGAGGAAAACTCCATGGTAGTGCACCTCCATGGTCACCACAAGTGAGGTCATGAAATTCATGAGTCGAATTAGAAGTCAATTGTTTTGATACTCAAACTTTTTACATGAACGCACATAGGACAAACAACAGCAAAATTTAAAGTAGACACATACGCAAAATGCAGAAACAGAAATGGGGTTCAAACTCCCCACGGCCTTTAGGAACCCAGCCCAGAAGGTGAGCCCATGATTGAGTAAAAATGACTGAAAATTGATATGAAAATAACATAATGAAAAAAGCTTAAAATGATTCAAAATATTTTACAAAAAGAAGATGTTTGAGCCTTGACTCGACTCAAACTTTGCTAAATCTCAAATGCGGGCATTGCGTACGTGCAATACAAGCTTTTACTTAACTTCTGCCCCCATGGACCCGTAGAGACATCATGTCAAACTTTGAGCACATGAAAGGAGTGTGCTCAATTCCAAGTCACTCAAGTGAATCTACTGCCTAGCAATTGGCCTGAAGTTCAATGTTATAAGCTGACACCTGCACTAAAGACATGGACGGACATGCATCACGAGAATTAAGGGCACTAGGAGCCGTTGGCGCCACGCACAAAGCTCCATAAGTGGGCCCATAACATGGTCAAACATGGCTCCTTGGGGCCATGTATGGCAGCCCCACCGTGGATGACGTGACCCACAATGGTCATTAGATGAATTCCAAATGTCAAAATTAATTGACCCAGCATGTTTTGGGTTCGTGTACAGCATGGGAAGACAGGCATACCTCTGTTTTCATGGGGCACTTCATGATGTTCTTGGAGTCGGATTTTTATGACTCAACCTCAAAGAATCATTCATGACTTTAAATCTACTTGCAACTCACAGATTTGATGAATATACAATTGAAGTAGACACTTATGGCTTTTCTATGCATTTTTCGTTAAAGGTTACGGAAGCAAAGGCTTACAGATATGCCCTGCTGAAGTGACCCTATGAAATGCATAAAGATGGCATGCCATGTCTAGTCAAATGGGGGGCAAGGGGAAAGAAAGTCAGCGTAAGGTGCTGGCGAGGCCCCTTGACCTACCTAGCATCTTTTTTGGATTTTTACCTCACTGCTTTGCGGATTTGTGATTCTATCGTATGATGACAATATTGAATCCACCAACAGTGAAGTCAAATCATCATGGCTGGCCTGCGTTGACTTTCCGTAAAGACCCGTCCATGTTTCCGCAATTTAGGTCGCACGCGCTGCAACTGCCCGTATTTGCGCGATCTGGCGCAACGCCGGGTCAAGGGGGCGCCAAAGCCAAAACCCAGGTCCTGTACCTTCGCGAAATTTGCGGAATTTTGCCGACAAATATGAATTGATTTTAATTCCCTATTGATCCTCACAAAATACCAAAAAAAATGCGCCTAGTCCCCTGAAGTATCCTTAAGATTTCAAGTTTCAGGGGACGTGGATTGAGGACGTGTTGTGGCAAACGGGGCACATATTGAGACCTGAAACGGGGAAGGTAAAGAATGGGTAGTAGAGGACATGGGCGGGGGTTTTCGGGGGTTGTGTGACACCAAACACCCCCGCCCCCCCCAGCTTCGTGTACCCACTGAGGCGCAAGAACCCACCAGGTGGAGGCAGACTCAAAACGTACAGAGGGATGGAACGGGTGAGTGTAAAATTGTGCTAAACGGCAAAATGCTTTTTTCACTGCCCTTTCCAGACCAACACAGGATCTGACCTAGCGACTGCTCTCAATGAAAAACAGGTGGCCGCATCATCTTTCCCCTCCCCTGCCCGGCGCAACGCCGGAGACCAGGTTGGCAACCACCCTCACGGAAAAACCTTTAGCCAACTGGCGAATGGACAAACTATGTACACAACAACTGAGGTGACTACCTGCAGTACAGCTTCCCATTTTCACATATGTACAAGAGTGAAAGGCCCTGCTTGCCATCAGCGGGCGAAAAAAAAGAGAAAGTTGGCCATTCCCAACAATGGCGGGCAGGACAAGAGAGAGATGGGATAGCATACAATAAAATGCTATAAACTGCCTGAACTTCAGCACCACACACAGAAACAGATTGGGCCCGCCTCCTGTCATGGTCCTGAGCTGTTTAAAGTACCCCGCTGCCGACCTATGCGCACTGGCGGTGGGGGGGGTAACAGCAGAAAGGTGGTATTCCGATACCCTAGGTACCAGGACGCCAAACCATCCCAACGTACCCTGCTTGCGTTTGCATAGGCCAGTCCCCTTTGACAGTGCTTGCGCACCAGTCCTATTGCACATTATACCGTGCAACCGCCTGACCCTCAATCACAGGAAGACCGAAACGTCAAGACGCTCACACTGCTTATTGCGGGCTGTATATCTGGTTCCACACGGCTCGTCACGGCCATTCCCATGACCCGGGGAGCGCCTGGGGCTCATCGTATTGGCTGGCACTCTAGGTCAGAGCCACTCCAAGCCAATCCAGGTACATGACCCTAACTGGTGCCCCGCATCGCCCACGTGCGATGCTTTTCAGGACTCTGAGATATGCCAAGACCTCAAGTTCAGAGAGATCCGAGGGGCAGAAGGAAAGGAAGGTACTTCACACCTGCAGGTCCAGAGATATTTCAGAGGGCAGGAAAGAGAGAGGGAAGCACCATAGATGCCACCTCAGTCACTGCCTACTGTAGGCCAGAGACCGGCTCAGGGGATGCAGGGACATCCAGGCGGGTGTCAGGGGGTGGAGAATCTGCCTGATTCAGACCCAAACACCAAGCCAGGCAGGACATTTTATAGACACCCTCAGGCTGGGCGTCAGGACAGCAGATCAGTCGGTCCAGCCACAGCTTGATTTCACCCAGGGAATTAGTGGACACTGTGATGTGGTGCCGCTGATTGTAGTCCAGCCAGTCGTTATTGATGTCATGCAGGAAAGCAGTGACATCATGCCATTTGGGCCAGTCCAAACCCTGGTATTTGACTGTCCACCAGGGTTTGCCGCCTTTGAAGGGCTGTTTGGACCTCTTTGCGTTTCCTCGAACCTTACCCTTTTACTCATGGTCTAGGACATCCTCGACAACAGAGGAATCATCGTGGACGTCCTGACACTCGGAGTAATGATGGACGTTGGGGTTGACACCATCCTGTCGGAGTATATAGGGCTTTAGCCTTCCCACCGACAGAATGACCTCCTTACCGTTCAGGTTTACCAGTTATGTATTCGTGGAAACGTTACGGAGGATCTTTGCAGAGCCCTGCCATATCCTGTTCGGCTTGGGATGTAGGCCAGGCTGGTCAGTCCTGTGTCGCACCCATACGCGGTCTGCCTCCTTAAACTGCAGAGACGGGTGTTTTTTTGAGGAAGGCCTGGTACTCCCGGGCATGGACGTCAACCAACCTTGTTTTGATGAGCTGGCGTTCGGCCTGAACCCTGCGGAAGTAGTGGGTCATATACTCCACTGGGGTATCCACAGTCAGGGGGGATACCTCGCCAAACCCGATAGGGTCCCAACCAAAAACCAGCCGCTGTGGTGAGTAGGGTGCAATGGGGCCTGGTAGGTCATTAAGATCCCAGAGGCGCAAATGGCAGGGCATATACCCGGTCCAGCTTGCGGAACACTAAATATAGCCGCAAAGCATTGATAATACACTGAACCGCCCACTCCGCACGCCCATTACTGTGTGGTCCATACACTATCGACTTGGCGTGGGTAATGCCAGCCAGAGCACACAGGGCGTCGAAGAAGTCTGAGGAGATGACGGACTGATTATCAGAATGTATCTCCCTGGGCATCCCAGTAAAGAAGGCACAATAGTGCAGAAATAGGGCGGCGACTTTATGGCTCCTCGGTCCCTCTTGTCTGCATGGAATGGCCAGGATATAACCTGTCAAAGGACACACGATAACCATCGCATAGTCCACCTTCACCCTTCTTGCAGGATGATTAACTTCAGGCAGAGATACAAAGTCCATCGCCACTGATGCAAAGGGATCGGAGGGCACGGGGAAGGGCTGAAATGAGTCGGGATGTGGGCCCCGTCGTGCCTTGCACTGTGCAAATACCACACAGGCATCCACAACCTCCTTTGCTCTGTCCCGGAGGTCATCGCTGGAGATATTATTGACATAGAACTGTCGCTTGAACAGTTGTAGGGTTTCGGGGGTACCTGGGTGTGCAAAGTAGGGCACTGCTTCTATTACCTTGCTCAGGATGGCCACAGGTACCACTGCCCTACCATGCTCCTTGATATGGGGGTGTCGCCATTGTGGTTCATGCCACCGGTAGATTCAATACTCAATGTTTTTCTTGATACCCCAGTCCAGCAGGGCTTTCAGGTTGGGCTCCTCAGCGTAGTATGGTTCCCAATCTTCATACAAGGTACTACACGGTGGGAGCACATTGACCGATGTGACTGAAGCAATCAGGGCGTGGGAAGCATGAGGGGGCTCCCTGATCACATGGGCCATACCATGGAGGTCTGAATCCTCAAGGAACTCAGGACCCACGGACTGTTCAGCCTCACAACCACAATCAGGATCATCAGGATCACTGTGCAGGATATTCAGGACACCACACGTGTTCAACTGATGGCAATGCAGGCAATCAGGACATCGAGGGGGTTTCACAGTGAGTGGCCAATCAGCACGAAGGGGGTCTCGAGTCACATGCGCCCTGTCTTTGGGATGGAGCAGAGCATCAGCTCTCCTCTGGGCATCCGGGCTGTCCCAAGTGGCCGCTTCCAGCGTGGCACACAGTACAAAAAAGTCACTACCATGTCTTTCTTGGGGTACTTGATCCAGGCCAAGCCCCTTCTGAACCTAGGGTTGATGTTGAGACTAACACGTAATCATTTTTATCACTCTTTTGAAGCTCAAAGTACACCTTCTCAAAGTAACTAGGGTTAAAACCCTAGCCCCCCACGAAGTTCACCCCTACCACTCGACTGAGCGGAGGTATTTTCCTTCATGGAGGTAATACCGAAACAATGTAGGCACTTCTTGCCTAGGGCCTTGTAGGTTAACCCTAGTGGTCCCCCACCTCAAGACCCCTATACTCAATTGTTTCTATCACTCTTGTGGGTCTACCTTTTCACTGATTCTAAATTCAGTTGCTTGGCCATGCTGGCCAAGCAGTATCCTGTGTCTGGCTCAACCCCTTTGCCCCAGACTCCTAACCAACTCCATTGTATCCAAAGAAGTGCACATGAAATGGTTGGTACTATCTTGGGGACCTGAGTCATGTCAGTTTTGACACACAATATCATCTATTTTGTTTATGAATCATTGGAGCTGTGTATTTAGATCTACATTTGCCCACCTGCAGCCCCTCTTTGCTACTTATGCTTTGAAGTGGAAGGATTATTACCTGACTTTGATTTCGATCCGGTTTTTGGGCTGCTTTGTACCTGTCCTTTGTCATTTTGCAGTTTGGGAAAATCCAACAAGGTTTTCATGAATCAAAAACGATCAAACAGGAACACCAACTCAGGCAAGGCAAACGAGCATACCTTTTCTGGTAGCAGAGGTGCAGTCCCACGAGCAGAGCTAAAGCAAGTCGAGTAAAACAACAAGTTCTCCGTGTCTGTCACTCTGAGTGCAAAAGCCCTGCCAATCAGGTCCCCAGGAATGGCGGAACCTGTGGCAGGGCCTTCCTGGGCACTATCCCTGAGCGGGGTATATACAACAGAAGTCGTCCCTGAAGCACCTGGCCCTCGTGGAGAGCACAGAGCAAGAGGGGCGGAAAAAGGAACAAGTTTAGAAGTATCTCGCTCGAGCGCTCAGGTGCCTGGCTCAACGCAGGCGAACCTCCAACGCCTCAAAGGCAAGGACCCCGTGGTCGCCGCCTTAGCTTCCGTGGTGTCCTCATTGCCCCCATCTGAATCATCGCCTACCCCTGAATTCGAAGAGATGGCCAAGGTAGCCAATACTAAGGTCAAAGCCTGGAGGAGAGCGGCGAGGAAAGGCAAGGGGAAGGGGACGGCTATGATGGGCCCTATGTTTGGAACAACGTGGGGAGAGGAGCTCGAGATACCTTACGGCGAATGCTCTGCGTCGGCGTCAGGCCACTCAGAGTGGGAGCCCGACTGGATATCCAGGGAACCTACACCCACAAAGGAACCTGTATGCACCCTCTCCATGCGAACCTGAGCCCGTAGGCGTAGAGCGAGGTTTGCCGCCACGCATGGCAGCCCCCAAGCTCGGCCTTGATAAGACCATGGGGCTCTCTCCCGGGTCCTGGGTGCAGGTGAAGAAGACCCTGATCTGAGTGCCTTATCAGCTGCACTGAAGGCAAAACTAGGGCTCTCCGATTTGAAGAAGCCCCCCCCTACCATGTCCCCTGGTGTGGAACTGGTAACCAGGGATGTGAAGAGCTGCGGAGGCATCCGCAGCTCCCCAACGGACACCTGTCCCAGCACTTTCCACCCTCGTGTGAGGACTCTGCCTGTCTACAGTGTAGGTGACACCACAGAGGCTGAGATGAAAGGCTATGGCCTGGCTGCACTGGCGCCACTGGCCACCGTGTACCCCTCAACCTCGTCAGGTGGAACAGGTGACCCACGTGTACCAGGTAGGGGAACGAAGGCCATCGCTACGGCGAACCTTCTGATGGAAATCCCTGAGTTCGATCCCAAAAACCTGCTCGAATGGGCTGAGGAGTTTTCCGAGTTTTTGCCCCTCACAGGTCAGCAACATGCTGATGTGGGGACCAAATGCAAGCTCATCAAAAAATCGTGCAAAAAGAAATTCCTCCAGCGGCCAGTCAAGACCGCTGTTAGGAAGAGCTCCAACTGGGCGGACTTCCTGAAAATCCTGGAGCAAATGTATCCAGTCTACCAAACGGAGCTGAGTGTCCGAATGAAGGTTGGGGAGGTACCTCCTCTCCCCGAATTTCCCACAGCTGCCCGCATCTCGAATTTCGTGGCGCAGCTGGAAGAGGTCATGGGGCGTATTAACCCCTCGGCCTATGGGCCTACTGAGCTCCATCTGTCGCTTGTGCGGAAGATTCCTACCAGAACATGGGAGAACTGCAGTGAGACGTCCCGGAGGAAATCTCGGACGCACTCTTACGACGACCTGGTCGATCTGTTGATCGAACTGGCCATGGAGCGGGAGAATGACTCCCACATGGACAAGTATCTGCGCAAGCATCTGCGAAGGGAGACCCCTGCTCAGAAGGCTCCTGGAGGGAGGTCGCCTCAACCCTACTCTAACCCTGGGAAGGGCCGTGGTGGGCAGCCGAAGCACATGACTGAGACCCCCCCCTCCAAAGGTAAAGTGGCCCCTAATCTTTTCTACTGTCGTCCTACGGACGATAAAGGTGGACCCTGCCAGCCGCCCCACTGTGATGGGCGAAGTGCGTGCATGCTCCAACTGAAGCGCACGCAGAAAACGAAAGATGGTCAGGAGGTGAGGCACAAAGACCATTTCCGCTGCACAATAAGCTGCGGATATTGCGGCAAATGGAGGCATTATGAAGATGAATGCCGCATCAAACGCCGGGAAAAAAAAACTAAACAAAGCGGAAGAGGAATGGCGTAAGAACGCCGCCAAGGGTGGTAAACCCGAGGGGGTGGGGCTAACCCTGGAGTTTTGAATGGTAAGGGTAACCCGTGTGGAGGACTAAGGTCCTCACCCCCCCCCCTCTGGTGGAAGAGGAGCACCCAACCGCACACCTAAGGGTGAGCTGTCGGCTGAAAAACGGCCTGCCCCCTCCACCCCCAGCGCTCGTGGCGCCGACAAGAGCAGCCAGAACGCCAAGAGGCGCCGCCTCAACTGGCACTCCAAGTGCCTGCAGACCGCAGGAGTTGAAGTCAAGTTCCCTGAAGAGGGATAGCGGGGCGGCTCCGAGAATGAGGCCAAAGCTGCAGCTGCACGCCAAGCTGCCCGAGGCCCGGCGACCCCCACACAGGCAACCCAGGCACCCCGGCAGCACGCCGGGAAACCCCCCCACCCAGCACCGGTGCCCTCGCACCTCCAGGACGAGGTCCTCCTCAACCTCGAACCGGACCCCAACCCAAAACCCGACCCAAAACCAAAACCGGAACCCAAACAACAACACCGCCCGCAGCAACACCACCACCACCAACAACAACAAAAACATCACCAACACCACCCCACAAAGCCCCAAAAACCGCATAAAGTACGACCGCAGCAGAAGCGACCCCGTCCTGACCCAAACCCTAACCAAAACCCAAGCCACGACCCCCCATCCACCACATCCCGAGCCCCCCTCCCCCAAAGCGAGAGGCGCCGCCACAGAGGCGGCCACCCAACACGACCCTGTCGATACCCTCGTCAACATCCCCATCTCCAAGCGCCCCGTCATCCACCCCCCACAAACCAACACCGCCGCCGGCCAGTACCGACCCGGGGATGTGGGACCCCTCAACTGTAGTCGCCGTTAAGCCCGGCCCCCAAACCCGCCCCCACTACCCACCAAGCCGTACGGCCCCAGGGGCTGCAAACAATGTCTGACCCCCAAGCCCCTCCGTAACGCCAAGGGATCCTCGGAGCATACCCGCAGCACCATCACCACAACTACCAACGCCGCCGCCACCAACGCCCACACCACCACCACCACCACCACCAGCCCCACCACTACCACTGCCCACCATGCTACCCCACCAGGCCGCAACCTCCGGTGCACGAGCAGCACCAGCGCATGGGATGGCAGCACCACCCACCGGGCGCTCCACCCCACTACCCCGCCTACCACCAGGGGCCGCCCCCCCCATACCAAGAACCGTATCCGCCCGGCCACCTCGTCCGCGCCAAAGCGGCCCCCAAGGCCCGCCCCCACCCAGGACAGCCACTCACCCAGTACATCAGCCGCCACCGCCGCCGCACCCCTACGCGGCAGATCCACGGAGGGTGGGGGACTTGCCCCCCCCGCCCAAGGTACCAGGCGGCACCACCTGAGGCCCTCCAGGCCCCTCGGACGCCTCCTGACTGGCCCAACTCGCACTGCAACGAGGCCCGGTCCCGCAAACGGCGGCGCTCCCGCTCCCCGCCCGCGCGGCGCACCCGCCCTTGGCTCTCACGCTCCCCACAGCGCCACCGCGCCTCAACGGCTCACTCGCGCCGCTTCCGCTCCCCGAGGCGCCGCCACGACCCCCCATGGCCCTGCTCCTGCCGCTCCCGCTCCCCGGGGCGCCGCCACGCACGCCACCGCCGTCCCATGAACGCGTCCCCCTCCCCCCACGAACAGCCCCGCGGCTCGCGTTCCACGCGCTGCCCAAACGCATCCTCCAGCCCCAGCCCCCGCCACCGCCGCTCCCGCTCCCCCGGGCGCCGCCACGCCCACCACCGCCGTCCCTCGTTCATGTCCCCCTCCTGACAAACAACACCGAGCTTCCGTTCCCCGCGCCGCCCGTACGCATCCTCCACCCCCAGCCCCCGCCACCGCCGCTCCAGGACCTTGAGCTCCGAGCCCTCTCCCCCCCCCCAGGCCCCCTCCCACCTCGCCTGGTGGTCTGCCACCGCCTTGCGGGAGCTCCACCGCTGCATGAAGTGGGCCGGGGGAGCGGGAAGGCGAGAAGGGGTGCACATGGTGCACACCTTCGAGAAGATCGGCACCGGCACCCGCGCAAACCCCAATGAGACCGCCCCGGAGGCCGCCATGCCGCAGGCGGCATGGTAAGCCCTCCTCCGGGACGCGGACCAGGGCCTCCGCCCCCCGAACACCCCGAAACCCTCCGCTGGTGGCTGCAGACCACCCACCACCAGGCATGGGCCATCGGCGCCCCACAGGCCCCCCCCCCCAATCCCCACCACCACCACACCGGGAAGGGAAAGGGCAAGGGCAAGGGAAGGGCAAGGGAAGGGAAAGGACACCCCGGCAAGGGGGCGAGGAGAGGCCAAAGGTAGCAGGCAGGCGCCCACAGGGACAGGGCACCGGGGGCGACACAACACGGGGGCAAAAAACCATCAGCGGGCCACGAAGGGGAAGGTCCAGGGGCTGTGGCACAGAAGGAGAGGGCGCAACAACGGGCACCAGGGCGCACACACATGAAGTGCACACCACAACGGAAGGACCAGCACCGCCCCACCCCGGGCGGACACCGCGCGGGCCCCGGAGGCGCACGCCCGCCAAGAAGCCCCGCCGAAGCACGGACCTGACGCCGCACAAACCGCACCGGCTCACACCAACCGACCACTGGACCCCGCACAGGGGAGGAGGGCCCATCCACAAGGGGAGAAGGGGCTACACCCACGGAGAGAGCCGCCGAGAACACCGCCGCACAGGCCGCCGCCACGCCCTTACCACCAGGCGACGACCCCAGCCGCTGCAACGGCCACCACACAGGCAACGGCACAGGCACCAGAAGAGGAAGAGGACACGGCCGTGACACCCAGGACTAGGGGCAAGGACCCCGAGAGGCCACGGGACCAAGGCACAGACCCCCAGGGAGGGCAACCCCGCGGACACCCGCCTGACCCAGCAACCCGAACGGCACACCCGGACCCCCGCAGCACAAAACTAACGAGCCACACCACACCTAACCGCGCCCCCGAGCGACCAGCCAGGCACATAACCTCGGCCCGCGTCCCGCGCCACAAAACGGGCCAGTTGAACCAGCGCCGACCCCACCCTAAGCTAGAACGGCAGTGAAAAGGGCCGACGACACACCACGGCAGAGCAATACATGGCACAACACGAGGCAACACGGCACACCGCACCGCAGCGCACCGCTGTGCAACGCACCACGACAAGGCACCCCACGACATGACACACCACAACACGACATGGCGCGGCGCGGCACAGCACGGCGCAGCCAGCCACGCCACGTCACAACACACAACGGCACAACACGGCGCAGCATGGCACGACAGAGCAGAGCGCAGCGCAACACAGCACAGACCAGCACGGCGCAAAACGGCAAAGCACGACACGACACAGCACGGCGCACCAAAGCATACCACAGCACCAAAGCAAGGGACACGAACTGTGGGTCTAAAACGAGCAAGCCGCCGCACGCCCCGAAAGGGGAGGAAACGCGCCCACAACCGTGGGACAACGCCACACCCGCCGCACATCGGCTAGCAGCTACCGCACGTGCGGCAACGACAACAACGGCCGGCTCCCACAAGCCGCCACCAGAAAGTTAAAGCCGGCACCACAAAGGCGGAGGGACACGGAAAACCCCACCCCCTTTAACTCAGGACCTCACGAAACCGCCTGGTGCAACCGCCCAGCCGGCAGAGCCAGAACCTAACCTGACAGGAAAGGCCACCAGGCCAAGCGTGTACATAACCCACCCGCCCCATGGGGCCCGGGCACGGCCCCCCCAAGCGCAAGCACCAACAGCAACCCGGTTAGCTACACCGAATGACGACCAGTGCGTGCACCAGCCCAGAGAAGGCAGAGGGAGGAACAGGCAGACCCCCCCCAGAAGAAAAAAGGAAACAAACAAACAGCAAAAAAAGGGGGGGGGGGGCAAGAGACAGACACCCAGCCACGAAGCCGCGCACCCACTCCACAAGAGGCGGGCAATCCCCCCAGCCAAGCAACATCAAAGGCGACACCGACGGAGCCCCCCGAAAGAACACCGGAGGACCGCCCTGCCAAAGCCGGCGACATGCAGCAGAGAGCAGCAGCCCACCGGAGCAAAGGACATCCAGGACACGCCGGCACACACCCCACTGGAGAAGTGGCGGGCAAAAAAAAAAAAAAAAAGACATGCGCGCAGCCCTAACGAAAGAGGAAAGGGGGACGGAGACCAAGAGACCCAAGACCGGGACAGGCAGCGGCGGACACCCCAAAGCCACGACACGACAGGGCCGAAAGCCACCCCCCCCCCGCAGCCCGAAAAAAAAAGCAAAAGGGGAGGGGGGGGGGCAAACCCCACCAACGGCAACCCCCGCACATCCCCACGCCACAGGCAGCCCCACCAGACGGTGGCGGGAAGCGGACGCGGCGCACGCAAGAGGCAACACGCTCCAATACCCAAGCCAGAAAAAGGCTGAGTGCAGGCGAAACCCAAACCCACACACACACACCAGGAACTCCAGCCAGGAAAGACAGAGCGCGACCAAAACCCGTGACCAGACACACACACCCTAGACCCCAGTCAGCAGTGGCGAGGTTACCGCTGAACCCAACCCCAAACGCACGCACCACGAAACCCAACCAGAAATGGCGGGGCAAACGCACCCTAGACCCCAGCCAGGAATGGCGGAGTCACCGCGGAACCCAGACCCGAACACAAACACCACACAACAATGGGAAACCCAGTGTCCAAGGCAGGGGCACTGAGGCAGCCCGTGCCATGCAGGTGACCCAGCAAAACGAGATCCGGAGACCGGGGGTAAGGCTGCATCCTAAGGCCTGCGCTGCTTTGGGACTCGAGGCGGAGCGTGCGACACACAAGCACCTCCGAACCCCAGTACCAAAAACATGCATGCATGCCTTGGGAACGGGATACGCCAGGAAGTCCGGTGAACCCCTAGGGTTCCGCCCATGGAGGGGATATGCGCAAGCACGGGGGCACACCCTCCCGGCGAGACAAGTACGTCACGCTGGCGGTGATCAGCCCTCCCGGTGTTGCCCGGGGCCGCTACGTTGGGGGCCACCCGCCAGGTCTAGCGGGATGTAAGTCGCCTCCCCTCTTCAAGCGCGGAGCCTCTTCCTGTTCGTCACAGTGGCAACGCCAGCGGGAACCATGGGACGCCTCTCATCGACCGAGTGCACCTACCTAGCTACCTCCGATTTCGTGCCGCAGCTGGAAGAGGTCATGGGGCGTACGAACCCCTTGTCCTATGGGCCTACTGAGCCCCATCTGTGGCTTGTGCGGAAAATTCCTACCAGGACAAGGGGGAACTGCAGAGAGACGTCCAAGAGGAAATCCCGGACGCACTCTTACGACGACCTGGTCGATCTGTTAATCGAATTGGCCATGGAATGGGAGAATGACGCCCACATGGACAAGTATCTGCGCAAGCATCTGCGAAGGGAGACCCCTGCTCAGAAGGCTCCTGGAGGGAGGTCGCCACAATCCCACTCTAACCCTGAGAAGGGCCGTGGTGGGCAGCTGAAGCACATGACTGAGACCCCCCCCCCTCCAAAGGTAACGTGGCCCCTAATCTTTTCTACTGTCGTCCTAGGGACAATAAGGGTGGACCCTGCCACGCGCCCCACTGTCATGGGCGAAGTGCGTGCATGCTCCAACTGAAGCGCACACAGAACAGCAAAGATGGTCAGGAGGTGAAGCACTAAGACCATTTCCGCCGCACGGTAACGTGCATATACCTCTGCAAATAGAGGCATTATGAAGATGAATGACGCATCAAACGCCGGGAATCCGAAAAACTAAACAAAGCAGCAGAGGAACGGCGTAAGAACGCCGCCAAGGGTGGTAAACCCGACGGGGGGCGCTAACCTTTGAGCTTTTAAGGCTAAGGGTAACCTGGTAGAGGACGAAGGTCCTCAGCCCCCCGCCTTTGGTGGAAGAGGAGCACCCAACCCCACACCTAAGGGGGAGCTGTCAGGTGAGAAACGGCCTGCCCCCTCCACCCCCAGCGCTCGTGGCGCCGACAAGAGCAGCGACAACGCCAAGAGGCGCCGCCTCAACTGGCACTCCAAGTGCCTGCAGGCCGCTGGGGTTGAAGTGAAGTTCCCTGAAGAGGGATAGGGGGGAGGCTCCGAGGATGAGGACTTGGTGTTCTTGATCACCGTAAAAATTGATGATCAGGTTTACAAGGCTGGCTCAGACAGGGGTACTACGCTTTCAATCGTGGCCCGCAGACTGCTGAAGCACGCCAAGATCCGGAAGACCAAAACCGTGACCATAAGGGTTGGGGATGGTCGGACCATCCATTCCCGGCGGGGGGGTCAATGTGACTGTTTGTCTGGGCGATGAGCAGGTGACTCAGCAACGCAAAGTGCTCGACACGGACGTCTTTGACATTGTCATAGGCAAAGATTCTCTGCGCCGTAACCCCCGGGTGAAACTGCTGTCTTTGCAACGTCCCTTTGCCCTTCACGGCGACTTTGGCAGGGGCCTTTTCTCTGTCCCTCCGGAGCTGTCAGGACGAAAAGGTACTGGTCTACGCTACGGGAACCGGTCTTATCGAACTGTAAACTATCAGTTGGTGCGGCCCGTCTTGGAAAATGGACTGGCCGCCCTGCAGGTAGACCCAAATGAAGTTCAGGTGGAGTTGTTCGCGAGAAAGGAGCAGCATATGATGCAGCTCTACTCCTGGCAGTATCTCAATAACGCCTATCGCTTCTTTTCGAGATCGATGGTGTTGTGCTATACAAACGCCCCATTCTCTCAGCTCGTTAAGGTGCTGAACAAAATCGCCCTTGAAGGAGCGAGAGTGATCCTGTGTATCACTGACTGGGGTACCACAGTGGAACACGCCTATTGGAGACGACTGTTGGACCGTATGACAGGAAGAAGAACTGAACTCCCCAATGGTTCCATCTGAGTTTCTGAGAACTCTCACACCTAGGCTTTTTACGGCAGGTATTATTCCAAAAATGGTCCTCAAAAGCCGAAAGGTGCATCTATTGGCCTCATACACCTGGATGCAGTTGGTATGGTGCAACCGTGGGATGTTTCAACGATGACATACGTATACACCGTGTTGTCCGCATGCCGGGTCTATGTTATTCAACAAATACCCGGCAAGCCACCTTGTGATGCGCATATGCGCTTCACAATGTGTGTCGCTATCGTTTTACCCGGTTACCCTCAATTGGCAGTCTTTTCGGGGGGGGTATACAATCAAACATCCAAAGCTGCATGTGTGTTGAACGTTTTTGGAACTTTGACTTCAATGGATGCGGGGCTGTGAGAACACTGCACTTTGTGTTACGCGTGATACACCTTGTGACACGTGTATGCGGCTCACAAGGTGTGTACCAGGCCTACTCATGTGTTGCTTTCCTAGACTCAAAAAATCTGTCTGATCCGTTCTTGTTTAGTAATTCTGCGTATCACAATATATTCTTTAAGCACTTCCTCAAGCCACTGCACTGAGGACCCGCAAAAGTGTGTTCCGTGATCTGCATTTGCCTATCGAACGACGGGCTAGCAGGTCGCGCAGATCCTTTTATGCGGGAGAATTGACACGTAATGTTGACCTTTTTGCAGATGCAAAATGAGTTAAAGTATGGTGCCCTCCTTAATTTGAAAGTTCTTTTGCCTGTAGTCTGTGTGGCAGGCTGTGACACGTAATAAGCTCGTCTCACAACCTGTCACCGGCTCCACCATGTTCTACCTTCACAGCTGTTCTGGAATGTGTCAGATGATGCCAAGAAACCAAAGAAGAACGAAAAACGAAGACTCCAACAAACGGAAGCTTCCAATCATCCGCAGGTTCACATATGCAGTGTTCTGTTGCGCTGTGATACGTTATACGCACGTCGCACAACCTGTCATCGGCTCTGCCATGTTTTCCCTTCACAGCTGTTCTCCAATGTGTCAGACGATGCCAAGGAACCAAAGAAGCACGAAAAACGAAAGCTCCCACTCACAGAAGCGTTCGATCGCCCGCTGCTTTACATATGCAGTTTTATCTCACGCTGTGATAAGTCATTGGTGCGTCGCACCACGTCTCACGAGCGGCCACTCTTTGTGTGTCAGAAATGCGCATAAAGAAGCACCAGTGAGGACGCCCGACCACAGACGCGGGTGCTGAACGCACACGCTGCTTCAAAATCCACCGATCGGACAGAGGTGCGTTTTACCAGCTGTGTGCAATGTTGTAGCGCGTTGTGACAGGTAAGTTGTGCGTCGCACGACGTGCCTTGGCTATTTTGCATTGCAGCGCGTGTAATGTGCGAGCCAGCAACGGTCCTCTGTGTCAACAGGCTCCCGCAAGCCATGAAGGCAACCCTGAAATCCCTAAATGCAGCTCTGACATCCCTGAAGGCAGCAACCACAGTGAAGGTAGCCCTAAAGACAAAGAGGTCAATGGACTGAGTGAACCCAGTGAGCCCGGATCAGAAGATGACATGCTCAGATGATCAGATGACCACGAGGAAGAGGAAGATGAAGCGCCAGAGGAAGAGGAAGAGGAAGAGGTGGAAAAATCAAAAGGAGAATGCGCAGGTAGTGAGGTAACCCTAGCACAAAGTGCATGTAAGCAATTGCATTAAACTGAAATTTTGCCGCTGGAGTTACTGAGAAATCAGCGTCCCCCAAGGTGGAGTGCTACTGGTGACGAGTTTGCATTGAGTGATGGGTTCTCAGAGCAGGTCAGGAACTACATTAGACTCTGTGTAAAACAAGAAGGTGTTGAGGGGTGTATGGAGACAGCAACAGTTTTTTGTTTTCAGTACGACCTGAAGAAAACATTCCTATTGGAAGCAAGCATGACACCAGCCAAAGCTCCCTTTTCTTGCAATGGGAATCGGTTATGAGCGACGAATGGCCGTCAAGGATAGGAACGGCTTGTATACAGAAACAGTTGACCTCGACCCAAGAAACACAAAGTGAGTTGATTGACACACTTAACATTTTGCAGCAAAAAGTGGATACTTCATGTCAGCTGTACACCACTTTACGGAGAATGGTGCACCAGTCTGAAAGCCAGCAAGAGGGCCAGCAGTCCCAAGCACTTCCACAACTCAGATATCAGGTGCCTTTTGTGCTTCAACCTCCACGTTGAAAGTCAGACTGTAGACTTTGACGGATGGCAGATGACACGTGGTGCGTGTGCTAATTTGCTGTTGCTGTGCTGTGTGGGGCCGTCGGAGTACCTGAAGCATCCCTCTTTAAAAAAAGTGCTTCATTGTTGTATTGGAGAGGAAATGGTGTGGCGAACAATGTCCAAAGGCCTCTGCAGAGGTAAGAAGCGAGGGATAACCAGCGACACGCTCCGAGACACGCATATTTGTGTCCCAAAGCATGTCACAAACAGTCCATGGAACAAAACAGCCAGAATAACCCTGCTGAAAAGCAAAAACATATTTCAAACCATTTAGGACCAACGGGCAACACTTGGCACCAAATGCATTTGCCTCTTAGCAGCTTCGGATTCAAGGAGTTTCAAGAATAGGGGTGACACACCTTGTGTAGCGCATTTTGCGTGTCACAAAGTGTGTCATGGGGTTTTCTTTAAGAACCGGGAGTGCCACATGCAGACAACATAGTGTATACGTATGTCATCGTTGAAACATCCCATGGTTGCACCATACAAACTGCATCAAGGTGTATGAGGCCAATAGATGCACCTTTTGGCTTTTGAGAACCATTTTGGGAAAAATACCTGCCTTAAAAGCCTATGTGCAGGAGACCATGCCCGCCCCTGAATGCAGCAGTTTCTTGTCCATCGTATATGGCTCTCTAAACCCCGTACTGGTGAGTGTCCTTGACCAGGTGGTACTTAAGGAGTTGATGGCTGAAAACAGAGGCCTTACCCTCCTGGATCTCAAGAGAAGATCCGCGTACCCTTCAGTCACTACTACGAGTGGTGAGTGCTCCGATGAGCAGGAGACTCCAGCAGTCTCCACACCTTTGGCTGATGCTGAAGACCGCCTAAGCGATATTGCCAGTGATATACCCCCGGTTGACCCGGAGGTGCTGACATTGAAGCACAGCGCTTTCCTAGCGCAGCTGCTTATGGATGAGGTGGATCTTGATGAGTCCACTCACGGCGGGTCTCATGACCAGGCCGTTTTATCCATGCAGGCCACAGGTGTCCCTACAGGTCAGGTACCTGGCGCTAAACCCTCCACCAACAACATGCGCGTTTCTTGGTACGATGTACAGGATCTCAAGCAGGTTCTATGGGCTAAGGCTGAGGGTATGGAGCGACGGAGCCGCCTAGACCTCCTCAAGAGGACCTGGAAAACGCCTATATGGTCGGAGGAGGATGATAAAGAGATGACTCTTCCCGATCCTGAGGCTCCTCTGGTATGCTCCCTTCACTATGCCCAGCAGGGTCGCCAGGACTGGGAGGATGAACTACCCCCTGAAACATTGGGGCATATGAAGAAACAGGAAAAAGGGAAGACCAACCTCCATGCTGAAACGTATTTCATTGAGAAACTGGAGAGCATGGACCTAGACAACCGTCTCAGTAAGCTCATTCAGAAAGACCAGGAGGTCTTCGGAGCGTTGCCCCCACCCCTGTCTTGCAAAAAACTGGTCCAGGTGTACCTCAAACTCATACCCGAGTTTGAAGGGTCTGTGGTGAGACGGCGTCGATAACCCGCCCGACAAGACCACATCAACAAGATGGAACTCCAAATCCAGGAATGCATAGATGCTGGCCTCGTCGAGAAAGATAAACAGGGGGACTACCACTGCCATTGTAGCCCTTGTTTCCTGATGGCCAAATCTGGCTCCACTGCCATGCGCTTGGTCGTTGACTACGGAGAGGTCAACAAAAAGACCTAGAACCACTCAGGGAGTATCCCCAACATGGAGAACACCCTAGAGAGAATCGCTAAATGCCGATTCAAACTAAGATGGACAAGCGCAGTGGCTTCTGGCAGGTAGACCTAACCCGGGCAGCCGAGGAACTGCTCGCCTTTGTAACCCCTAAGGGCCGTGTCTTCCGCTGGAAGGTCATGCCCTTCGGTGTCGCGAATGCCCCTGCTATCTTTCAGGAGCTGATGAATGAAATCCTATGTATCCTGAGACGCAGACCCCTTGTGCAGGAGCTGGTTTCCCACAGGGCTGAGATGGAGGCACATATCGATGACGTGAGCCTGGGTACTAATACCCAGGAAGATCATATCGTCCTCCTACAAGAGTTTTTCACAGTCTGTCAGGAAAACCATCTCCGAATCAAACTCGAGTAATTTGGGTTCATGCCTGAGGAGATGGAGTATCTAGGTTTTGACGTTGGGTATGGCTGGTGGAAACGAGCCGCATCTAAGATGCATCCCCTGCAGGACATGCAGATACATGACGACCCTAAGAAGGTAGGTAGGTAGGTGCACTCGGTCTTGGAGATGCGCGCCATCATTCATGCTGGCGTTGCCGCTGTGACGAACAGGAAGAGGCTCCGCGCTTGAAAAGGGGAGGCGACTTACATCCCGCTAGACCTGACTGGTGGCCCCGGGCAACACCGGGAGGGCTGATCGCCGCCAGCGTGACGTACTTGTCATGCCGGGAGGGTGTGCCCCCGTGCTTGCGCATATCCCCTCCATGGGCGGAACCCTAGGGGTTCACCGGACTTCCTGGCGTATCCCGTTCCCAAGGCATGCATGCATGTTCTTGGTACTGGGGTTCGGAGGTGCTTGGGTGTCGCACGCTCCGCCTCGAGTCCCAAAGCAGCGCAGGCCTTAGGATGCAGCCTTGGCCCCGGTCCCCGGATATGGTCTGGCCGGGTCCCTGCATGGCACGGGCTGCCTCATTGCCCTGGCTATGTACACTGGGTTTCCTACTGTTGTGTGGTGCTTGTGTATGGTTCTGGGTTTCGCCGTGACCCCGCCAATCCTGGCCAGGGTCTAGGCTGTGTGTGTTTGGGTACGGGTTTTGGCTTCGCCCCGCCATTCCTGGCTGGGGTTTGTGGTGCGTGTGTTTGGGTTTGGGTTTTTCCTGCACCCCTCTATTCCTGGCTGGGGTGTTGGGGCGTGTGCCCTCTTGCGCGCCCTCCGCCCGTGCGCCGTCACCCGGGGGCCGGGCTGCCTGTGGCGAGGGGTTGCGCGGGGGTCGCTGTGGGCGGGGTTTCACCCCCCCCCCCCGTCTTTTTTTTCTCGTCTTCCTGGCTGCGGGAGGGGGGATCTGTGGGTTTGGTTCTCAGCCCTCTTGTGTTGTGGCTCTGTTGTTGTCGCCGCTGCCTGTCTCCGTCTTGGGCCCCTTAGTCTCCGCCCCCCCTCCCCCTCTCGTTTGGGTTTTTTTTTTGCTGTGTCCGTGTCCGTGTGGCCGGTGGCCCGCCACTTCTCCGTTGGGGGTGTGCGCCGGCGTGTCCGGGGTGTCTTTTCCTCCGGCCCTTCGCCGGCTGTGTGCTCGTGGTGGGCGGCTGTTTCTGGCGGGCCTTCTTCCTGCTGGGCGGGGTGGTTCCCCGGAGTCCTATCGGCGGGCCCCGAGGGTGTCCACTTTGGCGTTGCCCGGCTTTGGGGCTGCCCGCCTCTGCTGTGTGGGTGCGCGGCTTCGCGGTTGTGCGACTGTGCCCACCGTTTTCCTTCTTTCCGGTTGGCCGGTCGACGTCTGCTCGTGCATGGGTGGGGCTTCCCCCTATCTGTGTTCTTTTGTTTGGGGGGGGAGGTTTGCCTGTTCCTCCCTCTGCCCTGCCTGGGTGGGTGAACGCACTGGTCGGCAAACGGTGTGGCTAACTGGGTTGCTGTTGGTGTTGTGGGTGGCCGCGGGCCGTGCCCCGGCCCAGTGGGTCGTGTGGGTGATGAACACGCATGGGCTGGTGGCCTGTCCTGTCGCGTTAGGCTCTTGTTCTGCCGGCGGGGCGGTTACCCCAGGCGGTTTCGTGAGGTCATGGGTTAGGGGGGGTGGGGCCGTCCCGTGTCCCCCCGGCCCTGCAGTGTCGGTTTGGTGGTGGCAGGTTGAACTTTCTGGTGGTAATTTGTGCGTGCGGGCCGCCAGCGGCGGCGGGAAGGGATTGTACCAACGGGCGTTCGGTGGCCTCTAGCCCGTGCATGGTGGGCTGGTGTGGTGTTGTCCCACCGCTGTGGGCGCGTTCCCTTCCTTTCTGGGGTGTGAGGCGGCTTATTCTTAGGCGGCTCAAGTTGCAGGGTCAAAATCTGCTCAAACGTGCCTCTCTGCGGCACTCCGAAAAAAAGGTTTTTATGGGGGACCCGAAAACACAGCAACAGAAAATCAAGCAAAAATCAGTTCATGGGACCATCTTCATTCATTTCCAAGAAAACCGACTGCCCCGGAAAAAAATTTTTCTCCCCAAAGATGCACTGCTTTTTTGGGAAAACCATGAATTTTTCCTTCTTCTACCACTCATGCTTTCCTATGAAAATACCCATGAGCTTGCAATCCTTTCCAAAACGGGCTTTTGAAAGCCATGTTGCACGCAGCACCACAAGAAGCATTTTTTGGTACCCTTCTTTGCGTGAGGCCTCGCGCAAAGATCAGTACAACACCGCAATAAAATACATCACAGAGAAATATGTGCCGCACAAGGTACTGGCAAAAAGGTCGTCGAAGAGGAATGCATAGCGCGAGCGCTCGCGCATAATATATCACAACAAACAAAGAAATCCCTTTTTCTTCGGAACAACTTGCATCTTAGTACCCATAGCCTTAGGAACGGACGTCTTACCCTTTGGCGGTGGCTCTGCGGGCTTGCCTCTAGGTTGGAACTGACGAGCTGGCTGCTTGAATGGAGCTCTGGCCCTGGTTTCCCCGGGCCTTCGTTTCGCTGCCGCTTTCTTCGCTGCCTTGCCTTGGGAGACCTCCCATTCCTCCTCCTCTTCTTCCTCGCTCTCCCCCTCCTCATCTCCATTGCTCTGTTGGATTCTTCACCGGTACCCGACTTCGCTGCCTGAGGCTTGGAAGCAGTCTTCTTCTCCTTCGGGGCAGGTTCCTCACCAGTTGATTTCCGCTTTTGCTGCAGGGGGCTGTGGTTCTGCAGCTTGACCCTTCTGAACAATCTCCTCCTCCTTCAGCGACAACGCCTCAGAACCCAACTTGTCATCGCGAACCCAAAGGGGAATACCACGGTTTGTCCAGTTGGCATGCTGGTCCCAATCACCAGACTCGTCCAGTTTCGACCCTTGTGTCAAGACGTGGTTCAACTGATTCTGCACTCTGTTGACACAATGGGAGAGACTGTGGGTGCAGACACCAAGAAGGTACATGCGAGAATCCGGCTCGATGGCAGGGATCTTGCACACCAGGTCTGGTTGATGATCAATGAACACAGACGAAGGCCTGAAGCCCTTGGTCTCCTTCAAGTAATGGAGGTGATTGTCGAAATACCACATAACATGCGTTATCGGCAGGGGGCCGCCAAATTCAGTGTCAACCATCTCCTGTACTTCAGTAGGTCCGAACGTCAGATGATTCGGTATCCGCAAAGTGAGAGAAGTTATTGTGCGAGGCCTCGCGCAGAGAGACGACGTAATGACGGAATTATACCTTTTTCGTCCAGCTATCCGGTGACGAAATCAGCAACCAGCAAACGTCGAACCGTGTAGGATCCCCTGCTGCCTTTGGTTTGGTTGGCCAACTGAAGATGCGAATACGCAACATGTTAGCCATGCGGGGCGCGTTGAAATCATCGTTGAGAATGCTCTCTG
Source organism: Eutreptiella sp. 'Long Island Sound 2002' (assembly GCA_964036045.1). NCBI lineage: Eukaryota > Euglenozoa > Euglenophyceae > Eutreptiales > Eutreptiaceae > Eutreptiella > Eutreptiella sp. 'Long Island Sound 2002'. Next base: position 67,117,641 of record OZ038380.1, on the reverse strand, counting down.
TTTCCGTTTCCAGCACGTTGTACACGTTGTCAACAAAGGTTTGGAAACAGCACAGAAGTGTATCAGCACGCGCCATCTCTTCATACAGCCAGGCTGGGTACATCGTCTCAGGAGCAAGATGTTCAAGTATGTTGCCGGTGATGACAATCAGGTTCTTGTTGATCTCCATGAACCGCTTCGGGGGTTCGTGGGCCAGAGCTGCAGTTCGGGCCGCCTTAATTGTGATAGTTTGACTTGCCAGTAATGGAGCCTGCTGTTCCACTGTCTTGAAGTCACCAGTAACGCCAGCAGCTGGGGGGACCACACGGCTCTTAGTAATCTCTGTACCCAGGCGTCTTTGGACATTGAGGATTTTCATGGGAACGGGTTTGCCTTTCTCTGCCACCTGCCACAGTGGTGCACGAATCATGGATTTCCATGCCGGCCATGGACTGTGACTTTTGCCTTCAGGTTCCTGCCAATAGCCCCATGTACCAAGAGTCCCCTTCAGAGCAGGCCTTCCAAGTGCAGCAACCTCTTTGCGGGTGCGCATGTCCTTGGCTAAAGAACAGAAAAGGAGAAGGTGTAGCCCAGCCATGTAGAAACGGAACCCACGCCTCGTCGATGGTACACACCCTTCTCAGGTCGAACGTACTGGCTGTTGTGCGGGTGGTCCAGATAAATTGAGACCCACTGTTCAAAGATGATGTCGTCGAACGTTTTCTGCAACGATTTGAGAGTTGTTTTTTCTACCTGCATCTCAGCTGCCACTTTCTTGTAGAACTCCGGCATGGGGATCCCGTCCAGCTTCTTTAGCGCATTCTTCGTGACTTTCTCCCCTTTGTCATGGAACTTCTGCAGACCTTTCACAGCTTCCGGACCAGCATAGTAGGCAAAGGTCATGAAATCTTTCCACAATTTATACGTTTTGTACTGAAAATGACAAGATTATGCGCGAGGCCTCGCGCAACGAACAGCATCGAAACAACGTTTAATCAACATACGAATTGACCAGGCTGCTTCGGTTCAGCGGTTGGAACCAGGGCACTCATCTGCACAGCATCCACAATGGCGATCTTGAGATTGTTGTACGTGTCAGGTACGCTTCGCCGCCGCTGATCTTCAACATATCGAATGAGGTTACCTGCTGCCTCATACAGCGGTATTGGCTCAACGTCTTGTGCGCTTCCTTGTGCTTGTCCCGCCAGCTTTGCACGGAAGGCCCATGGTGGTATCAGGCTTCAGAATATAGGCGGTGCATGTAGTATGCCACTTCTGCAGATCCAGACACCCTGTTCGTCACTTCTCCCAAATCTTCGCAACCGCTTCAACGCTGTGTTGTCCAGATACACACCAATAATCGCCATCTGCAAATATGAGACACGTTCATACGTGCAGACGTTCCCTTGGTGTTCCCCAGCATGCTTGCAACAACAGGAACACGCCGTTCAAGCTCTTTCAGGCCAGCATGATCCCACAGTAGCAAAACAGCCAGCGCTGTTGCGTTAAGGCTTTTCTCCTTCTTGTCAGAGTTTGTGGTAAATTGTTTGTTGTACCAGTTGTCCATCCACAACACAACCGACTGCTGGTGTATTTTGTTCCATGTAGTCTGTAACCTGACTGCGGCCTTTTCCTTCACTGAAGCTGCGCTATATCGCGCCAGACCTGACCCTGCTAAAATGCGACGCTGCGCCCTACTTCCCTGTATCGCAACAACTGACTTTGGCTTTCCCTGGTAAGGAACTGCGCGATGGCACATCAACAAATAAAGGCGCCAGGCCTCCTCTATCAAAACACCAACCCATCTCTTGCCCTCTGCCGCGATTGCCTCTTCAATGCTGCAACGCGTCCGTTCATTTTTGCGCAGACGCAGGAAAAACACAAACAACAATCGAGCGCCCTCGTCCCCTTGTTTTAGCTCTTCCCACAATTCTTCTGCCGTGTGATATGGCGGTTCCTCTGAGCAGACATCGCAGAATACTCCAGATGCTGCGGCCACTGTCTTCTCAAGGTCCAACTCTTTTCGCAGGGGCATTGTTGCTGTGGAAAATAATTGCGTAACTGTATCTGCGTAAAAATTGCTGTTTGATCCGGCAATTCTAGCTAGTTGCCGTTGGCTTTCCGTCGCGCCATCGCAGCAGAGAAAAATAAAAAAAACCAAGAAAATGAGGCACAGTCAGCAAAAATAAATGGTAAAATCGTGTTTTCTGACCTCAGAAACCCCCCACAAAAATTTACGCCGCTGTTTGGCGAGGTCGAAAAGGGTAGGACACTCACAGAAAAACAGCGAACACAAGAGCCGCCAAGACGGGAAAGCTGAACGTGTTGTGTCCCAAAACACTTAGCAAAGTGCATGCAGTAGGAGTAGGGGACTTGTGGGCGCCCCAACACCAATAAGTAAAACAAAACAACGAGACAACATAGGGTAGGCGCCACGTGAACATGCTGACCGCCGAAACAAGTATGTTGTACGATGCGCCACGCTGCCACACGACGAAAGGGAGCCGAGGTGCGCAACGCACGAGGGAAAGGACACAACGGCCGCACCAACACCAACAAGAGGGCACGCCCGCTAACATTCCCCGCACGCATAGGACCGGGACACCATGAGAAAAGCAAGGTCAAGGTGTGTGAAAGCATCAAGGGTAAGAGACCCCCCAAACGCAAAGCGCCACACGAAAAAACAGGGAAACCTTGAAACACCATGAAACACACGCAAGAGGTATGCCCATGCACGCACACGCCAAGAGAGCCGCCGCAAGCACGCCAAGGTATAAACAACCCGCCGCCAAACCAACCACCGTCACGAGCGCCACGCCGCCGCCCAACCGCCCACGTATGCATTCTATACTCTCTATACTCTAGGCCGCCCGCACAGAAAGAAGCATGGTATGGTATCATATGTAACCGCAAGGAGGGAACCACACGCCACCGGAGAGCGCACCGCCGCCACCACAAACACAAGTACCACAAACCCAAGGGCACACGAAGAGCAAGCGGTATGCCCGCACACGCAAGGGTCCGACAAACGCCGCAAGCGCCAAAAGGTATGGATAAAAAAAGTACACGCCAAGGGCCGCCGCTAATGGAGACGCAAGCGAACCGCGGCGCCAACGCGCCCACCGACCAAGCAACTGCCACGAGAACCTCCCCCTTCTTCTCCTATCTCACTCTATAGGCTGCCAGCGCCGAGGAAAATGTGGACACCGCCAAAGAAGACACAAAGAGCAAAAGGCCGCCAACACCGCGGAACGGAACATGAGTGGTATGAGGTAATACTTAATGGGCAGCCCAAGCGGAAAGAAGTGATGGTATGAAACCGGCAAACCACGAAACCGGGAGAAGGGAGCCACATGCCACCGGAGAGCACACACCACCACCACCAAACACACAAACCACAAGCCCGAGGGCACAAAAAGGGCAAGTGGTACGTGCACACGCGCAAGCAAACACAAGCAAGGTATGGAGAGGCCCAAGACTGCCGCGGCAAAGGACACAAAGATGGAAGGGCCTAGGACGGACTAAAAGAAAGAAGCGCACGACGCCGCCACACCAGCGCACCCGCCGACCGAACAAATGACATGAAAACCACCCTCCTCCCCTGCTCTATAGGCCATCAACACGAGAGGAAGCCGCCAACGCCAAAAAATGGACACCGCCAACGAACAAATGAAGAACAAGAGGCTGCCAACGCGGATGCCGCGAAACGGAACGTGAGTGGTATGAGGGAATACCAAGGGGCAGCCCAAACGGAAAGAACTGAGGACGCTATGATTTGTATGGATGCCCACACGCGCAAGCATACACAAGCAAGGTATGGCGAAGGAGCACGAACCCGCCTCCGCAAACGCCACGGGAAAGGGAGGACCAAGGATGGACAACGAGAGCAAAGTACACAACGCCGCACCCGCCGACCGAGAAGGCGCCAAGAAAGCCACCCTCCTCCCTCTCTCTATAGGCCATCAACGCGGGGGACAGCGTGGGAACACAACAAACACGTCTGTCCCCGCAAGCGCAACACAACCACCACCGCCACGGACAAGCACACCATGGTATGGCACGAAGGGTGAAGAGCGTACGCACACACGTAGACACAAGTGCGAAGACAGGTATGTTATACGCCGCGCAATGGAGAACGCAACCGCAACAAACCTGGTGCCAACGTGGGTACAGTATGTTACATGGTGGCGGTACCAAGCCGCCGAAGGCCCACATACCCCCATCCCTTCTTTGTCTCACAGGGCCGCACAGCAGAGAAAGACAAGCAGACAAGGAAAAAGACCGGGACACACACCACGGCAAAGGCAGAGAAAAAGTGCATGCCAGGGAGGAGGGCGAGCCAACAGAGAGTAGAAGAAAGGGTAAAGAGCGAAGAAGCCACGGAAGAAACAGGGGGAAGCCAGCAGCCGAGCAAGGGACGCGCGCAGGGAAGGGGGCACGGCAAGCACACGGCGAGCACAACACCGCAACGAAGCACCGGAGAGGGGGGCACCAGAGGGACAAGCGAAAGGCAACACAACGCACCGCGGCGCCCACCGCACAGGCACCACACACACCGCACACACCCACACACGCGCCCACAGCACGTGGCCAGCGGGCCCCGGCGGCCCGCCCAGGAGGCAGGCAGCAGGGAAGGGGGGGCGCCTGAACGAAGATGCCCCCCGCCACCCCCGTGGTGCGCAGCCCCCCACAGGGCACGTGAGCCACGGGGCCAGTGCAGGGCCCCCGCATCCGCACAGCTGCGCCCACAGCACGTGGGTAGCGGACCCCGACAACCCGCCCGGAGGGCGGGCAGTCAGGGGAGGGGGAGCGCCTGACCCCAGACGCCCCTCACAACGGCGAAAGGCACCCCCCCCGGGGACGCCCTTCCGCCACCCCAACAGCGCGCAACGCCGGCCCGCAAGGGCGCACGCTCTGGGGCCCGTGCTGGGTCCCCACGCCTGCACCGACCGCACCCGGGACACATGGGTCGCGGAACCCTGGCTCCCCGCCCCAGAGGACGGGCGGCCGCGGGAGGGACAGCGCCTGACACCAGACGCCCCTCACAACGGTGGCGGGCCACCCCCCCCGGGAACGGCCCCCCACCAGCCCCGCGGCACGCAGTCCCCACAGGGCATGCAAGCCGAGGGGACAGTGCTGGGCCCCGACACCCGCACACCCGCGCCCACAGCACGTGGGTGGACCCCGACAGCCCGCCCGGAGGGCGGGCAGTCGGGGGAGGGGGAGCGCCTGACCTGAGACGCCCCTCACAACGGTGAAAGGCACCCCCCCCGGGGACGCCCTTCCGCCCCCCCCACAGCGAGCAACGCCGGCCCGCAAGGGCGCACACTTTGGGGCCAGTGCTGTGTCCCTACGCCCGCACCGACCGCACCGGGGACATACGGGTCGCGGAAACTCGGCTGCCCGCCCCAGAGGACGGGCGGCCGGGGGAGGGACAGCACCTGACACCAGACGCCCCTCACAACTATGGCAGGCCGCCCCCCCCGGGGACAGGCCCCCACCACCGCCGCTGCACGCAGCCCCCATGGGGCATGCACACCAAGGGGACAGTGCTGCTCCCCCACACCCGCAAACCCGCGCCCAGAACACGTGGGTAGTGGACCCCGACAGCCCGCCCGGAGGGAGGGCAGCCGGGAGAAGGGGAGCGCCTGACCTCAGACGCCCCTCATGACGGCAAAAGGCACCCCCCCTGGGGAGCCCTTCCGCCACTCCCACAGCGCGCAACGCCGGCCCGCAAGGGCGCACGCTGTGGGGCCGGTGCTGGGTCCCCACGCCCGCACCGACTGCACCCGGGACATACGGGTCGCGGAACCTCGGCTTCCCGCCCCGGAGGACAGGCGGCCGGGGGAGGGAGAGCGCCCGACACCAGACGCGCCTCACAACTATGGCAGGCCACCCCCCCCGGGGACGGCCCCCCCCCATTCCCGCTGCACGCAGCGCCCACAGGGCAAGCAAGGGGAGGAGACAGTGCTGGGCCCCCACAGCTGCACACCCGCGCCCACAGTACGTCGGTGGCGGACCCCGACAGCCCGCCCGGAGGGCGGGCAGTCGGGGGAGGGGGAGCGCCTGACCTCAGACGCCCCTCGCAACGGCGAAAGGCACCCCTTCAGGGGACGCATTTCCGCCAACCCCACAGCGCGCAACGCCGGTCCGCAAGGGCGCACGCTTTGGAGCCGGCGCTGGGTCCCCACGCCCGCAACGACCGCACCCGGGACATAAGGGTTGCGGAACCCCGGCCGCCCGCCCCAGAGGACGGGCGGCCGGGGGAGGGACAGCGCCTGACACCAGACACCCCTCACAACGGTGGCAGGCCATTCCCCCCGGGGACGGCCCCCAATCACCCCCGCGGCACACAGCCCCCACAGGGCATGCAAGCCAAGTAAGTAAGTAAGTAAGTAAGGGCGGCCGCGTCCGCAGCCTCATCTGACATCTCCTTGTTTGTTTTACATGGTGGCCGCCTCTGGCGGGAAGGAGAGTTCTCCACCATCAGCTCCCCTGGCGACCCCTGTCTCACCTCACGGTCGAGAACTTCAACCAGGTTCCCTTGGGGCATGACCGGCGACAGGCTCCCTTCAGTCGCTGCCCTCACGGTTTCAGCTCCTTCCGGTCACCCTTTGAAGGATCCCCCGGCCTCCCCCCCCTAGCACAGCCTATTGGGCGCCTGCAGGCGGGTTTCCTGTGGATAGCCCTCCCCAACAGCGGAGCATTTCTCTCTGTCAACCACATTCCACCACTCCCCATCTCTCACGGGTTGGAGTACCCACTCGGCTCCCGGATGCACTTGGGTGTCGTCCATCCACGGCTGGAGGCCAGGGGGCGACCCTTTCCACGTCCCCCCTGGTCCCGCTCACGCGTGAACCTACGTGTACTCAGGCCATTGACCCGGGGATCTCAAGGTCAACCCTCACCCCTGCGGACACCTCACGGCCGTCCCGGAGTTCAGGGCATTTTCCCGAGTTCCCGTGGTCAGGTTCCTCATGGTTGGCCCATGGTTCACCACTCCATGGCGTGTTTTTCCCAATCCCAAGGGGCTGTTGCTTGGCGCTTTCGGTCTCCCTGCCCATCCCATGTCCCATTTCCTTTGCCTCATCCTGGCACCGGCCCGTTCCCAGCGTCCCATGGACTCCCTACCCCGTCGAGCCGTTGTGCGGCCCCGTCCCCTTGTCCCATCATCCCGTGTTTATACCCCACCGGGTCGCCAGCAACCCTGTGTCGCGGGCCGACTGGATCCTCTTCCATCCGGGGACCGCTTCGTGCGCCTAGCACGGGTCGCTCCCTTCCCGCCCCCGTCCCTTTCCCCTGTGCCGCGGCCCCGGCCTAATCCCTTGGGCTGTTGTGCGGCCAAATCCCATCCCTCATCCCATGTTTATACCCCACCGGGCCGCCAGCAACCCTGTGGTGCGGGCCCACTGGATCCCGCGGCACGCAGCCCCCACAGAGCATGCAAGCCAAGGGAGCAGTGCTGGGCCCCCACAGCCGCACACCCGCGCCCACAGCATGTCGGTGGTGGACCCCGACAGCCCGCCTGCAGGGCAGGCAGTCGGGGGAGGGGGAGCGCCTGACCTCAGACGCCCCTGAAAACGGCGAAAGGCACCCCCCCCGGGGACGCCCTTCCGCCATCCCCACAGCGCGCAACGCCGGCCCGCAAGGGCGCACGCTGTGGGGCTGGTGCTGGGTCCCCACGCACGCACCAACCGCACCCCGGAACAAACAGGTCGCGGAACCCCGGCTGCCCGCCCCAGAGGACGGGCGGCCGGGGGAGGGACAGCACCTGACACCAGACGCCCCTCACAGCAGTGGCGGGCCACCCCCCCGGGAACGGCCGCCCACCATCCCCGCGGCACGCAGCCCGCACAGGGCATGCAAGACAAGGGGACAGTGCTGGGCCCCCACAGCCGCAAACCCGCGCCCACAGCACGTGGCGAGCGGACCCCGATTGCCCGCCCGGAGGGCGGGCAGTCGGGGGAGGGGGAGCGCCTGACCTCAGACGCCCCTCACAACGGCGAAAGGCACGCCCCCCTGGGACGCTCTTCCGCCACCCCCACAGCGCGCCACGCCGGCCCGCAAGGGCGCACCGTCCGGGGCCGGTGCTGGGTCCCCACGCCTGCACCAATCGCACCCCGGGACACACGGGTCGCGGGACCTCGGCTGCCCGCCCCAGAGGACAAGCGGCCGGGGGAGGGACAGCGCCTGATAACAGACGCCCCTCACAACGGTGGCCCCCCCCCCCCCCCTGGGGACGGCCCCCCACCAGCCCCGCGGCACGCAGCCCCAGCAGGGCGTGCAAGCCAAGGAGACAGTGCTGGGCCCCCACACCCGCACACCCAGGCCCACAGCACGTGGGTAGTGGACCCCGACAGCACGCCTGGAGGGCGGGCAGCCTGGGGAAGGGGAGCGGCTGACCTCAGACGCCCCTCACAATGGCAAAAGGCACCCCCCCCCCCGGGGACGCCCCCACAGCGCGCAACGCCGGGCCGCAAGGGGACACGCTGCGGGGCCGGTGCTCGGTCCCCACACCCGCACAAACCGCACCCGGGACACACGGGTCGCGGAATCCCGGATGCCCGCCCCAGAGGACGGGCGGCGGGGGGAGGGGGAGCGCCTGACACCAGACGCCCCTCAGAACGGTGGCACGCCACCCCCCCCAAGGACGGCCCCCCACCACCTCCGCAGCACGCAGCCCCCACAGGGCATGCAAGCCAAGGGGACAGTCCTGGGCCCCGACACTCGCACACCCGCGCCCATAGCACGTGGCGAGCGGACCCCGACAGCCCGCCCGGAGGGCGGGCAGTCAGGGGAGGGGGAGCGCCTGACCCCAGACGCCCCTCACAACGGCGAAAGGCACCCCCCCCGGGGACGCCCTTCCGACACCCCCGCAGCGCACAACGGCGGCCCGCAAGGGCACACGCTGTGGGGCCGGTGCTGGGCCCCCACGCCCGCGCCAACCGCACCCGGGACACACGGGTCGCGGAACCCCGGCTGCCCGCCCCAGAGGATGGGCGGCCGGGGGAGGGACAGCACCTGACACCAGACACCCCTCACAACGGTGGCAGGCTAGCCCCCCCGGGGACAGCCGCCATTACCCCTGCGGCACGCAGCCCCCACAGGGCATGCGAACCAAGGGGACAATGCTGGGCTCCCACGCCCGCACACCCGCGCCCACAGCACGTGGGTGGCAGAGGGGGGGCGCCTGACCCCAGACGCCCCTCGCAACGGCCAAAGGCGCCCCCCACGGGGGCGCCCTTCCGCAAGTGCCCGCAGGGGCGCACGCCGTGAGGCAGGGGTAGGGTCCCCACGCCCACACCAACCGCACCCGGGACACAGGGGTCGCGGAACCCCGGCCGCCCGCCCTAGGGGACGGGCGGCCGGGAGAGGGACAGCGCCTGACACCAGACGCCCCTCACAACGATAGCGGGCCGCCCCCCCGCGGACGGCCCCCCACCACCCCTGGGGCACGCAGCCTGCAAAAGACATGCAAGCCAAGGGGGCAGTGCTGGGCACCCACATTCCCACACCCGCGCCCACAGCACGTGGATCGTGGACCCCGACAGCCTGCCAGGAGGGCGAGCAGTCGGGGGAGGGGGAGCGCCCGACCCCAGACGCCCCTCACACAGGAGGAAGGCACCCCCCCCGGAGACGCCCTTCCGCCATCCCACAGCGCGCAACGTCGGCCCACAAGGGCGCACGCTGTGGGGCTGGCGCTCGGTCCCCACACCCGCGCCAACCGCACACGGGAGACCTGGGTCGCGGAACCCCGGCTGCCCGCCCCAGAGGATGAGCGGCCAGGGGAGGGACAGCGCCTGACACCAGACGCCCCTCACAACGGTGGCAGGCCATTCCCCCCGGAGACGGCCCCCGGAAAGCCCTGCGGCACGCAGCCCCCACAGGGCAAGCAAGCCAAAGGGACAGTGCTGGGCCCCCACAAATTCACACCCGCGCCCACAGCACGTGGACAGCGGGCGCCGGCAGCCCCCAGGAGGAGGGCAGCCGGAGGAGGGAGAGCGCCCGGCCTCGGACGCCCCTCGCAACGGGGTCACCCATGCTACACGGACGGCGGGGGGAGCACCTAATGCCCACACACACACACAAACGCTGGCCCGCGGAGCCAGCGTACGAGCTCCCCAACCCACGCCCCGCCGCGCCCACAGCACGTACACCAGCCACGGGAAATCCGCGCCCCACCCCCTGCTCTTAGACACAGCGACACAACAATGGCGGAACCCGCGGCCCCACGCAAAACACGCCCCCGATCTTCGACGCTGGACGCAGCACACGAGGTCATCAGGGCGCTGGGACTCAGAGGCGGCGAAGGAGACCCCTCACAGGAGGATGCTGGCGCGGACTCCGACCTGGAGATAGTCGCGGAGCCCTCCGCGGGCAGCACGCCCGCAGAACCAGCGCCGCCGGCGGGCAGCGTGCCCACCCTCTGCCCCGCGTGGAAACGGGGCCACTGCACCGGAGAAGGCTGGTACCCCAAGCAACACCCCCAACCCGGCCCCGATGACGGAGCGCTGCCCGCGGTGGGACACGCGGCCGCACGCGCCGCCCTGCGCTACGGGGTGGCGCAGGGCAGGATTCTATATGAGACCGCGCGCGGCAGCGTGAACATCCAGGAGGCCGTCCACCGAGTCGCCCACACGAACAGAGCGGAAGTGGCCCTGCACACCCGGGGCCGCCACGCCGGGCTGGCAGAGGGGATCGTCGTGGAGCCCTCGGGAATGGTGCTGGTCCTGGCGTGCGGACATGGTCCGAGGGGTGCTCCACGGCCTGGGTACGGTGGAGGGAGGAGGGTGGGCGCCCGAGCCCGTATTTCCCCCTGGTCCAGGGCCAGGCGCTACTTCACGCCGAGGGCATGGGGACCTTGGAATCGAGGGCGATTGTGCCCTCCACGGCGTGCAGGTGGATCACTGCGGCCGCCCCGCAACCCATGCGATCGCCGCCGGCGTGCCACCGCCTCCTACGGGCGATCCCCTCCTTGGCCCCCCACCGCGCCCACAGTGGACCATCCAGGTGTACACCCCCCCACGGGCGTGGCCCTTCCTTACATCGGCGGTGCTCCCTGTCATGTGGCATCTCGCACCGGAGGACGCCCCCACGGACACCGCGGAGGAAATCGCCCCGGACCTCCACGCCTGGCCGACCGACCAGGATTTCCCGTGGCGCAGGCCCTCGGGCGGCCCCCCATTGGCGCGCGCGGTAGAGGGGTTCAGCCTCGCGGCAACCCTCCAGCGGCACCCCGACAAAAGGGCACGCCACTTCCTGCAGACGGGCACGGTCCCGGCCGCCCCGCCAGACTCCGGGTGGCGATGGGACGCAGGGGGGGCGCAACCGCTACCGGACCCCTGGGTCCTCCCACTGTGGTATGTGCCCATGGGCACCCTGGCCGATGCCGCCCAAGCCGTCAAGGGGGCCTTCCCGCAGCCGCTCCTCCCCGGCGTAGCCCTGCTCCGCAGCCTGCAGGCGGGAGCGGCCTGGGTATGGTGGAGGGAGGAGGGCGGGCGCCCGAGCCCGTTTTTCCCCCTGGTCCAGGGCCAGGCGGTACTTCACGCCGAGGGCATCGGGACCGTGGAATCGAGGGCGATTGTGCCCTCCACGGCGTGCAGGTGGATCACTGCAGCCGCCCCGCAACCCATGCGATCGCTGCCGGCGTGCCACCGCCTCCTACGGGCGGTCCCCTCCTCGGCCCCCTACCACGCCTTCATGAGAGAGGTATGGAGAGCCATGCTGAGCCACCCCAGGGAGTGGATGACAAACCCGGGTGCACGGTGCCCGCCGGGGCCGGTGCTCGAACAGCTCACGGCCCCCACACCCGGGGTCCGCCACGCCCTGCACAGGGCGTCGGCCCTTACGGAACAGCTCAACGACGGGGTGCTGGACCTGGCGCCGGAGCCGCTGCGGGTGGTCTACCCGCAGACCCACATCCCGCCTGCGGGCACGTCCAACCACCTGGGCCGCCTGGGTTTGCAGCGCCGTTTCGAGGCTGCGCACCCAGGAGTCGTGGTCGAGCAGTGGCCACTTGTACCTGCACCAGCTTCTCTTCCTACCCCGGGCGGCCTCGGAGCACCGCCAACAGAACCCGTACCACACGCACCCGGAGCAGCTGGGCGTGCAGAACTTCCCGCAGCCGGCCCCGCCCGCCCTCCCGCTCGACAGGACCCCCACAGTACAGCAAAGGGGAAGCAACGGCGCGGACGGGGCCGAACCGGACTGCACGAACTGCGGAGAAGTGGACTGGACGGCGGCCTGCAGGCACCTCGCCCGAGATACCAGGGGGCTCAGGCAGTACAGGCCAAGGGACTGCACGGCGCTGGCGTCCATGGCTGCGGCCGTCACCATGGGACCCGTGGCGGCCTGGCCAGCGCAACTGCTGCCCAACGTCCCCTGCCAAGACACGCAACCCCGCCAGCCAGCCGCAACGCACACGCCGACGGCACCCCTCACGGCGGAGCAGCTATACGTCGTCGCGGCGGCACTGCTGGCAGACGGCGGGGAGAGTTTTGTCCACCACCACGGCCCGGCGAAGATCGCGGGAAGCATACAAGGGCCAGAGCGCGACGCGCACCCCTGTGGCACGCCACATTCCGCGGGCGCACCCGCGTCAGGGACGCAGGCGGCGGCGCACCCCCTCTCGGGCCTCAGCAGGGGGAGGCAGTGGTGCTGCAGACGGCAGGCTACCAGGCCATCCTGCACGGCCACGCCGGGGGGTACCGGTCGCACATCCTGGTCGGGGGCCGCTGGACCGTCTGGCACGGCACCGCCAGGCAAGGGGCATTTCCGCCCCAGCCCCATGTCGTCTGGCAGCAGGGGCCCACCCAGGCCTACTATATGACGGCGGACCCCTGGCCGCTAGCAGTCCTGCTACACACCGTCAGCGCCCTCAACAAGAGGCAGGAACCGGGATGGGTCAACCCCCCCGCACTGGTCTTGAGCCCCGACCAGGAGTGAGCATCTACGGGCCGCATGGCAGGGAGACGCCATCAGGGCCACGGACGTCCCGGACCTCCACACGGGGCCAATCACGCACGCCCGCCCGGCGGCTACCCTAGCGGTGGCTCAACGGCGACAGCAGAACCCGCAGTTGGTGGTCTGCATGTTCAGCCCGGCGGATGCGCACATCGTCGTCTGCGAGCCCGAGCGCCTGCCGGGGCCCGAAGCTGTAGTCCGCGTGGAAGACTGTACTCGCATGATCGTCAAGGCGCTGCAGGAGGGGGAACACCACGCCCTCCTGCTCCAGGTCCGGCTGAAGGACAACGCCAAGGCAGCGAGGCCAGGAGAGTGGCCGGCAGCGGCGCACCCCGCCGACCTAGAGTTCCAGCTGGCAGTTCCGACCACAGTGTACCACTGGCTACAAGCCTCCCACGACCTGCGATGGAGGGGCAGGCCCGACCGCCAAATCGGCGCCACGCACTGGCAAGCGTTGCTGCAGGCAGACGCGGAGCGCGACGCCGTCCGGAGTCTCGGACACGCGCCCGCAACACGAGCCCTCAATGCGGCGGCCCCGGGCCGCGCATTAGCGCCACACACCGTTCCACTGGCCATCCTGCCCTTCGAACCAGCGCCGGAGGGCGCCGACCGAAAGTCGATGCCACTCCCCCCGGCGCGAGGGGCCACCGAACCAACGAAATGCCCCCTGTGTGCGGACAAGTACTACACAAGTGGGGCGATGCTGGAACACCTGACGTGGCAAGCGTTGCACGCTGCAGCCCCGGTGGACGACAAGGAGGCGGCCTCCCACATCCTCCGAGGGAGGGCACGGAGGTCCCCGTGGCATGCCCCGTACGCCAGGAGCCCCCCGCCGCAGGCGGCTGGCCACACAGAAGGCGAGGAAGATGCACCCGGAGCGGGCCCGGGAGTTGGCGGTGCGGCCCAACAAGGATCCATCCCCACGGAACTCGCCCCCCTGGCCCCCCTGTGGGCCCCGCTGGGAACGGGCTCCCCGCACCCCATGGCCCCGGCGCACCCGGGAGACCTGGTTGCCCCAGCGGACCCAGCAGCAATGCCGATGCGGGACAGCTGACTCCAGGAGGACATGGCGGACGACGCCCCATGGCTCCTCTCATGGAACCTGCGCAACGGCCTCGTCCCCCCGGACCAGTCCCTCCCGGACACGCTCCATCGGCGCCGGGGGCCGGCGGCCTGCAACGACAAGGAGCACCTCATCACCGGCATGCTACCCCGGGAGGGGGGCTTTGCCATCATGCTCCAGGAAACAGGGATAGCCATCCGGGCGTAGGAGATGCACGTGGCCGCGGCGCTCCGGGACAAGGGGTACACCCCCTTCTTCAGCAGCCGGCTGGCGGAGACGGGAGCCACCTCCACCTCGAGAGGGGGAGGCCTCCTCACCGCGGTCAGCAGCAAGTACGTGGCAGAGCACGAGATGCTCAGTTTCACGGAAATCGATCCCGGGAAGGCCGCGGCCCTGAAGATCTGCACAGACGGGGGAGGCCTTACCCTCATCAACGTCCACGGACCACAGGCAGGCTGCCCCCCGTGGGCGGGAAGGGCGGCGTTCTGGGCCGACATACAAATGTATGCCACGGCGCGCAGCCTCGGCGGGAGACACCCGGTGGTTATCGCAGGCGACACCACGTTTACATGGATGCCACCTCCAACCCGGCCACGGAGCACTTCCGCGCGGGCTGGGAGGCCTGCGGTTTCCGGAGGCCCACAGCAGGCGGCGCGGAGGACATGAACCCCACGCTCTACCCGTCCCGGCACAGAGTGGACACCTTCCTGGTCAACGAACCTCTTCTGCCGTCGTCCCTGCAGGAAAGTGTCTGGGCCCGCGGCATCGCACATCCCCAGGTCATCGGGTCGGACCACCTCCTGGTCCGCCTGGCCCTGCCGGGCCTCCTCAACGCGGCAGGGCACGCGACGATGCCCACGCCCTACAGCCACACGGAGGGCCGCCTCCTCCCGTACGACGCCGAGGCTGCGCCCGTCCAACACTGCCTGTGTGCAGCGGTCACCGCCGCGCAGGATGAGCCCTCCGTGGCGCCTTGGCTGGGTCCCGCAGAGCAGCACGCTTACGGGTCCATGCCCGCGGCCGCAGTGGACAAGGTATCTGAACATCTCCACGCGGCGCATGCCGCCCTGGCGCGTCTGGTGGGATGCCGGCAGCCGTCCCCAGCGGTGACGGACCCGGCGGGGGGGGACCCCACTGAGAGTGGAAAACGGCTCCAGGCAGAGATCCTCTGCTACGATACCCTGGCAGCGTGCGCGCCGGCGGCGTACCAGGCGGACGCGGCACGGCATGGCATCCGGTCCGAGGCGGCGCTCCGGCTCACAGAGGAGCTGTGGGGTGCGTCGCCTGGGTTCCGCCTGGCCACGCACGGCCAGCTACAGGAGGAGCTGGAGAGGCAAGCAGCCGCCCTCGAAGAGGACATCCGCCAACTGCGCGCACTCCAAGCAGCTGACCGCAAGCGCGCCATCAAGGATTTCTGGCGCCGCCACGCCCCTGACATCGCCCAGCGGTGAAAAGCCGTGCGGAGGGCCATAGAGGTAGGGTCCCCGGGCCCGTCAGGCCTCTGGAACGTGCGGGTCCCCAACACCCAAACGCTCCTCACGGAGGCCCACGACGTGATGTTCGCGGTTCGAGCCTTCTGGCAGGAACTGTATGTCAAACGTCCGGTGGACCTCCCTGGCTTCCAGGCGGTCCTCAGCCGCCACGTCCCCCGGGTCCCTGACAGGGCCTGGGCCCAGGTCCAGCAGTACTCCATGCAGGACCTCCAGTCCGCCCTGGACAAGGCCAATGGCAAGGCCCCGGGTCCCAACCACGTGGAGGCCCGTTTCATCAAGGCCCTCCCGGCACCGGTCTAGTGGCTCCTGGTCCAATCCTACCGGGAGATCCTCCGCGGCGCCCCGCCGCCGATGAACTGGAGGGACGCGCACATCTGCCTCAGCCCCAAGGTACCGGGCTGCGCCCGACTGGACTACTACAGGCCCATAGCCCTAGGCAAGCTGGACATGAAGCTGCTCACGGGCCCCCTGACCCAGCGCATCACGGAAGTGCTCACACGGCACAGAGTGGTCAGCGACTGGCAGCAAGGGGCCCTCCCTGGCTCCAACACCGCCCCCCCCCTGTTCATGGCGCAGCGGCAGCTCCAATTGGGAAGGCCCAACTATGTCTTCTCCTTCGACGCCCGCAAGGCCTTGGACACCGCCCCGCACGGCGCCCTCCAGCTCATCCTGCGCCACCTCTCCGTGCCGCCGGAGGTCATCGACCTCCTGCTCCTCCTCCACACGTGCGCCAGGCTGCGCATCGTCACCGCGCACGGGCTGACACAACCTGTCCACATGCTGCGCGGTGTCCGGCAGGGCAACCCCGAGAGCCCCCTGCTGTACGCGCACCTCCTGGAGCCCCTGCTCAGGGCGCAGGGGCACCGTGTGCGCCCGCCCGCAGAGGCCGAACGGGGCCTCATCCAGGTAAAGAAGGTCCCTACCAGGACCGGCCCCCGCTGTGCCCCTTCCGCCTGTAACCCCTGCTGACTTGCTCCTGATCAACAATTGCATTTATCAAAATCCAGGGTCCAAAATCCAAAAATATAGAAAATAAAATCCTCCTTCAACCCTGAACAGCAACCAGATACCACAAATCCAGCAATAACCCAATCCACAATCCAATATACGCTGCGGGCTTCCGTTCAGCACACCGGTCGTCCCACGGTGGCGGGCATGTACAAGAATTGCACCAAGGAAGAAAGCCCTGAGATTGGCATATGAACACAAATAAAGCAAAGTTAGGGAAAGAGGTAAACGTACACGTTCACAGCCATACACCCCTCATTCCCTGGACTCAAGACCTTCCCCTGACTCACCCACATATTGCCCTGAACCAGGTCAATTGAGATGGCTGAATGCCATGTGTCAAAAGTCACTACACAAACCCCAAAAATGTATTCGGTCCCCAGCCTATAAACCCTAGCCCAATAGGGGAGGTGGCATGTCATGGCCTAGAGTGGCACTCAGGACCATGCCCTACCCTGACATAACCTTGGTTGGACTTGGAGTCGATTGGGCTTGGAGAACTGCCCCATGATGTTGACCTCACAACATGGCAAAATCAGGCAGATCACACCGTTATGCCCAAATATTCAATTATATACTCAAAAATGCATGCGGCAAATATTCAAATGCTCCATGCATGTGTCAAACCGGAAGGTAATATACAAGGGTGATGTAGACTAAAGGTCGATGCCCAAGAATATCCCATCATTGGCTCCGAAACCCCTCCGGTTACGTACATGACATGCTTTACAAGTCAACTCATGAATTTGAGATCTAAATTTGTGAGGCCTTGTGTGCCAAGCCAAAGTCACCACGTGATCCGGCATATGGTGAGGTGCAACACCGAGGCATTTGCCAACATATAAGCAACATACCATAGTTCACGGATCTCTAGGCACTTTACTGTTAGCCGACCAGTTGAGCACATAAAACACAAAAATGAGCTTAAAATGAGGTCAAAAACATGAAAATATGTCCAAATACAAAGTTGTCATGATAGTATATCTCTATGCTCACCCCTGATATCCGCGCACGGTTCAATATACAAATGATTAGAACCATTTGCGAACAATTCTCCCACTTGGATCCCCAATCGGGCTAATGGAGATACCTTTGCCGCTCATATCTACATGCCCCATGAAAATGGGAGTGCACTCATGGATCTCTTTGCCAAACATACCATGAGCAATACATACGTGGTAGACTTAGTTTAGCGCTTTGAATCCCACAATTGGGACATGGGCAAAGCCCTTGTCACGTGTGGCTCTCCATCTCTTCGGCCACACGAAGATATATAACATGGGCGTGAGCATATCCAGACATATTCTACCAATATCACACATAGCCCTTAAAAAAGCCTCCCACCATGGTATGCCATGCCCCTCCATGGTCATAACTTTGGGTTAAATGGACGTGGAAACCTAAGGAAAGATGCTATGCCACCGCAAGACTCATACGCTACACTCGAATGTCATAATATCAAGTCCAGACACATGGTCAACAAGTTATAAACAAGTTTCTACCATGTTGACCATGATCTTATGATACAACGACTGTATGTGATGACCCAAGGTGTTGGACCCTACTAGAAGTAAGTTGAGACTAAGGCGCTTGCAACGCAACCTTTCTCGTTCTCTTTCCTCACACTCGCGCGTAGATATGGCCCTTCAAAGTGGTCCCACGATTCACTTTTGTTTCCCTTATATCTCCAAGTCAAATGGGTGGCAAGTATAAGGGAAACCTGATTTGGGCTTAGGGAAAGGAGTATGACCACTCGAAGAAGACCAAATCAAGTGCGGCGATGTCGAAGTTGAAAATACGATTTCGACATCGCGAAAAATTCAGATTAAAATTTCGAGTGCATATTTAGAAAATTGCGGAAGCAACGAACCCTTTACTGATTAAATCTGACCGTTCATCGGGGTTTCCGCCAAAATATCTGGAAATAACAGTTAACCAATCGGTTACCGCAAAATCACGAGCCAACTGACAGTCGCCGATACATTGACCATCAGAACGAAAGGCTCAAAAATTACGGAAACATTATGATAAAAAAACCCTGTTGATTCCTGATATTCGGATATATAAATCTCCGCTGGCGGTGCCTCGGTACTGAATATGGCCGCTCATAGCCGGAATGACCAAACCTATCACACTATCACATCGGGTTAGGTCAGGTGGATGGGAGAGTATGATATCAGCCGATCGCGGCTTGCCGGCACATAGATACACACCCCAAGTTACCCAAAGGTGGCCACGGGGGTCCGAACCGGCTTCACCCCCCTTCTCAGAGCGTTGTTACCGCTCAGAAACCATTAAAGAGAGGACGGGAGGACCCCAACGGGCTCCAACCCCCCTCCCCCATGTCCCAAGGACACATGGAGGCCCCACACACGTCGTAGGCGTCCCCCATGCCCCAAGGGAGGGGTGAGGACACTGATAATCCGTGCCCTACGCCATATCCGGTCTCCTCTTGATCTACAACATGGACCAAGGGGATCAAAGATAGAAAAACGTCGTCAGTTGACCTAAATAAGTATACCACAATGAAATATATATGTGGAGACCGAGTGAAGGGGGTATATGGCCAATCAAGGCCGTAAAATCCCCGGATGAACGCCCTCACCCGTCTCCCAAGCACAGAAACAAACAAAAATGCCAAGGGGGATCCATTATGGTGCTACAGCAGCAACCAAATGGACCAACACGTCCTTGACATCCAAAGAAATATTCTTTTTCTTCAGATGGTCCATCCAGACCGTGGTATACCTCGGCACAAAACTGCTCGGAGGCTCCCACGAATCCCTGGATGCGGCGAATCCCTTCCAACGGACTTTGTAAAGCCTCCCCCCAGGCGTCCCCGGGTCCGGCTTGTCCGCCAGGATCTTCTCAGCGGTGAGGTCGTCGTCCTCACCCTCGTCGTCCGAGTCCACATCGCCGGCCGTGAACTCGAAGGTGACGGGACGTCTGCTGGGGTCTGGTGCTCGGGGACGAAGCTGGGTATGGTCGCGGTCCAGGATCTTGTTATCCCCCACACGAACCGCATACAAATCCTGCCCAACCCTCCGCACGATCACACCCGGCACATACCAAGATGCCTGCCGATGTCTGGACAGGACATCCTTGTGGTGCCGCTCCACCCACACGGTGTCTTGGAGAGCATACTTCTGGACCTTTCCCTGCTTGAAGTACTTGGCCCTCTTGTCATGCTCGTCCTTAAGTGCCTTACACACCTTGGCCGCCGTGTCGTCCGCCTCAGCCATCATGGCGTTCGCATCCCGGGCCGCTTTGCCATGGTTCAACCACGGGAGAGTGCGTGACACTCGATCCCGTAGGAACAGGATGCGATGGGGCGACAGTCCAGTGGGCCCCAGAAGGTCGTGATACGCTTGGAGTACCCTCCACAGCGAATTGTACCAATTCCGGCATGGTTCGTCGATGTGCAGCTGGCGGAACTTCTCGAACATCTGCCGCCCGCCCGGCTGTGGTATGCCACGGTCTTGGCGTGCCGAATCCCCATGTGCTTGCACATCGTCTTGAACCACGTCTCCACGAATTGACTGCCCCGATCGCTGCAGATGACAGCCGGGACATCAAAAATCGTCAGCCAATGCCTGATCATGGCAATAGCGACGGTCTGGCCTGCAGCCCCACTCCATGCTTGTCCTTCTTGTCCTTCTTCTTGGACTTCTTGCCAGGGACCGCCACGATATACCCACTGTGCCTATCCACCGCCAGGATGACACAGTCGTAGGTCTCTCCTTCCACAGTGACCTCAGGCATGGCGAATACATCCATGGCCACGGACCGCATAGGGGCCTCCGGTATAGCCTTATACACCGGGTTACCCGCTGTGGAGTGGTTGGGGCTCTTCGTGGCCCGACACACGGCGCAATCGCTGCAGTACTTGTCCAGGAGGGCGTAGTACCCCGGTGGGAACTTGAAGCGCCACTCCAGGTCCTGCTGCATCTTGTCCCGTCCAGGATGCATGAGCTGGGCGTTGTGCCAGTGGTCAATGAGTTCCTCCACTCGGTTCTCAGGGACCAGTAGCTTGTCCTTGAGGAACAGTTTGTCCCCATCCTCGGTCAAGCCCTCAGGCCACTCGTTGTCCGACGGGGCGCTCACGGCATTCCAGTACTTGCTCCAGTGCTCGGATGCCGCGTAGTCATCCGACCAGTCCTCTGTGAGCACCGACCTGACTAGCTCTACAGGGGCCACCATCCATTGCTCGAGGGTTTCCTCTCGAATAGCTTGGACGCGGGCACCCCGCAACTTGGCCAGGTCCGTACGGTTTGCCATCACTACAAAGCACTTGACCCCCTCTTGCTCCATGGCCTTCTCCATCTCGATGATGCGCTTGGCCTCCTCGGTTTCCTCGGCGTCCCAATGGCTGGATATGTCCATCCAAGCCTTGCCCGCGGGGTAGGCCCATCGACTGAGGCAATCTGCCACAGTGTTGTCCTTCCCCGGGACGTATACGACGTTGAGGTCGAACTTGGCGAACGTCTCATGCAATCGGGCCCTCCTTGCCGCCGGTCCCGAGGGGGTGTCGACGTGCTCCTTGTGCCAGCTCTGCAAGGACTGATGGTCCGTGCAAACCACCACCGGTTGCAATCCGATGTGGCCAGACCACTTCCTGAGCGCACAAACAATGGCGTACGTCTCCTTCTCCCTCGCGGTCCAGGTACGGCGTTGGCCCTCGGCGAGGATCCGACTCCAAAACGCCACGGGTACGTGTGACCCGTCGTCCTGGATCTGCTCGAGGACTGCCCCCACGGCATAGTCCGAGGCGTCTGTCCGTAGCACGAATCCCTTGTCCGGGTCCACCAGGAACAGTCCCAGCTGCCCCAGGAGTCGCTCCTTCAGGCGGCTGAACGCATCTTCGGCTTCAGCGGTCCAGGCAAGCTTCTTCTTGCTCCCCTTCCAGCCATCGAACTTGCCCACTTGCAGCATCTTGTGCAGCGGCCCCGACAGTTCTGCATACATTCGGACATAGCCCGAATAGTAGTTGCAGAACCCCATGAAGGATCGGAGTTCGCTGATGGTCTGGGGCGTTTCCAAGTGGTGCAGGGACGCCAGCTTCCCAGGCATGGGACGGCGTTGCCCGTGACCAACCACGTGACCCGCGAACTCCACTTCCTTCACGAAGAGTGAGGCTTTTGTGGGCTTGCACACCATGTTGTGCTTGTCCAACTCGCTGAGCACTCGGCGCAGATCCTTCTCATGCGCTTCGATGAGCTCGTCCTCAGTCATGTCTTCCGTGCCGGATCCGATGATGATGTCATCCACAAAGGGGTCGGCACAGTCCCGGACAGGACCGAGTAGGTCCTCCATCATGCGCTGGAAAGCGGCGTTGCCATTCTTGGCGCCCATAGGCACCACTTTCCACTGCATGGGCCCCAGCGGCGTCGACATCGCTGTACAGGGCCTGGAGTCCGGGTGTAGCGGCATCTGGTGATAACCGTGTTTCAGGTCCAACACCGTGAAGATCCGCTTTTTCTGTTCTTTTTGGAGGATGGAGTCGATCAGGGGAAGCGAGTACGAGTCGTGCTCGGTCTGCTCGTTCAAACCTCTGTAATCAACCACCAACCTCCACTCGCCCTTCTCCTTCTTGGGCACGATGAAGGCTGGGCTGGCCCACTCACTGTCGGAGGGTTCGATCCATCCCCGCTCAATGAACTCGGCCAACAGCTTCTTCATGGCCTCGGCTCGATCGCCCTGAAGTTGGTACTCCCGATGACGATTGATCTTCGCTGTGCCAAACCTCCCACGATCTGGAGGGTTCTTGTTGGCGACGCCACTGAACAGCCGCGGGTAGGCATTGATCAGCCTGTCCTTCAGCTCGGCGACCTTCGGGTTCTCCTGGGCCTCTTCAGCCGCTTGCTTCGGTATCGATACAACCGTCCGCACTGCGGTATAGGCCTCTTCCGGGTCCGAATCCGACTTCTCCTCGTCCGATATGCCGTCTTCATCGTCGTGGGGTGCACTTCCCACCGATAATCTTCGAAAATTTGCGGCGTCAGGCTGGTTCTTGTCGCTATCGGCACCCATTCTTGGAAAATCCCACGTCGGCGGGTCCGACCCAACCGGACCATCGTATTGGTCCGCGATGTGATCCATGACCCTCGCCACGAAGTCATCCTTCTTGTACTTGCCGGTGACCAACCTCTTGTCATCCAACCAATGCGGAGATGTGACCATGGCCCGCCTCTTCTTGGCTGCCACACGGTCGTGCATCCCCATCCGCACGTAGTTGACGACGTCGTCGATCTCGGAGTGGGACAGGATGTCAATGCCATCCACTGGCTGATCTGTCCCCTCCTTGGGCTCAAACATGACCTTCATGGGCACCGCCTCCACCCTACGGATGAATGCTTCATCACCCGTGGGCTGGGCTTGCGCCCCATCCACCAGGAAGGCCTTGGTACCTCACGCTTGACCCAGAGAAGGGCATTGATACACCCTTGGCGTCGATGAACAGCTCCGTCTCTGGCCCGAATGACATCTCGTTCAGGGTGATGGAGTCCAGCGTCGACTTGAGACCTTCCAGCGGACATGGGGTGGATCCTATGCCGGTTATGACCAGGATCCCCTTCGCCCTATCCGCGACGATCTTCCCCACCGTACGTCTGGTGTTGTCCAGGGAGCCATGCCAATACATGGGCCCCCACTCCTTCCAACCCCAATGCCTGTGCCAGGCTGAGTCTCCTCGATGCCAATGCCTCCTACACTTCCGCAAAAGTGGGGCCTTCCGGGAAGCGAAGACGTCCGTTCTGGGCGCTTCGGCTCCCAGCGTCTGGATCATCCTGGCATACACCTGCGGCGCCATTCCATACTCCGTGAGCTGAACTCCACGGTCTCCTCTGGACTTGGCACCCACAGCTTGCACTGCTTGGATGATCCGATCCTCTTCCTCAGCATTCCATTGGGATGATCCGCATGCATAGTCCGTGGACATCCATGTGAGGCATTCATCATCCTCCCGGACCAGCGTAGCACGATGGGGAAGGGCTCCAATGGCGTTTGCCACCATGAAGTCATACCCCATGATCATATCCCAATCTGTAATGTCGGCCACATAGAAGTTCCCGGATAGAGTGCTTCTCTTCGCCAGATCAGGGCGGTTCAAGCACTCATGCTCCCAGAAATCCATACTGATAGTGGCCTCATGGGTGCCACCACCCATAATCTCACCATTGGCCACCTTCAGGCGTACCGGTCTATGGCTGGGCTGCAGGGATTCCTCCTTGAACAACCCTCTCCGGACCAGGCTCACCTGGGCACCCGTATCCACCAAAACATCCACCACCAACTCCTCTTGTCCGCACCGTACACGCACCTTCAAGTGCAACTGCCGCTCGTCGCCATGCGGTGTATGTACGACTCTCACGGCATGCAACTCTAGCACGTCCGGGTGCATCAGGACTTCGAGGGTATGATCACGGATGGTGTAGATCTTGGGTTGGTCTTGCCCGTCCACGGGGCTCTCCGTGGTCGCTCCTTCCTTCTTACCACGTCCCTTGCCCACATAAACTTCCCTTGGCAGGGCGCTCCAGGGGTTGGGAGTGGCAAAACTCAGTGGTTTTGGCACTTCTGGAGCCTTCTTCGGCACCCGATGTGCCTTCGCTTTCTCTGGGATTCCACTGATTTTCGGAGGAGAGACCTCCGAGGTCCCACTCCTGTGGGGGCTCCTCTAGACTTGACTTCCCGCAGCCCCTTCCGGCTGCCATCCGCCAGGACTTTGTCCACCACGTTGCAGGGCTTTGAGTTCCTCCAGCGTCCTCAACATGTCCTGAGCAACTTCTTCGATCGACCTCACTCGTCGGTCTTGGCCAGGTCCACCACCATAGCCTCTTCCTCCGCCTTTTCCTTGGCCTTTGCCTTGGCCTTTTCCCCCGTCTCCGCCCTTCGCCTTCCAATCGGAAATCCGCTGCTCCTTCGGCTTCTTCTCGGGCTGAGCGGCGAAGTAGGCCTTCTTGTCCGCCTCATACACCTTGCAGTGACGGTGGTCGTGTGCATGGTTGTTTCCCTTGCCATAACAGACCCAGCACCCGTCGTGCTGAGACCTGTACTCCCGGAACGAGAGCGGTGGGTTCCCGATCCTCCTTGGCTCTCTGTTCTTCTTGGGTCCCACCTTGTTCCATCTGGACCTATCCTGCCCATGTTCTCTCACGTTGTGCGCCACAAACGCGAAGAAATGGGCCTCCTCGTGATCCTCCCGGGACCAGTGGTCTTGGCCACTTCGACTACCATCCTCCGCGGAGTTGGCCGTGTCCTCCTGGATCTCCCGATGATGGCGGTCTTCTCGGTGGCCTCGTTGTCCATGACCATGTTGATCCTGCACGTGGGCCTCGTTCTTCGCATTGAGCTTCAACTCCACCGTGATGTACTTCACGATCTCGTCCAGGCTCATGCGGGCGAAGATGACCTGCATCCTCAGCGGCTCCCCGCGCCTCCACTCCACGTTGTTGAGGCGCAGCAACCTTTGCCCCATGGACTCTCCAAATACCTCCAGGTACACGGCGTTCTTCAGTCCCAACATCCGGTTGGGCTCGCCCAGGTTCCTCCTGAAGAACTCCATGATACCCGCATGGGTATCCTCCGCCGCCATGATCCTCACCGCCACCCGCTTCTTGGCTCGCTTCTTCTACTCGTCCTCCACTCTCCTCTTCCAGTTGCCGGGGAGGGCGTCCTTCAGCAGGTGGCGGATCTCGCTGGCCTCATTCCAGTCCTCCACCAGCTTGAGGCATCTTCGGTACTTTTGCAGGTACCGGTTCCACTCCCGGACCCGCAGCTCACCGCGGTGCAGCGGCAGCGGGATGGACCACAAGTCCTCCAGCTTCTGGTTCGGAGCGTCCACCCGCTCCTCATCCTCCAACCACTGGAGGCAGGCCTGCTCCGTACAGATCAGTCCTTCCCGGATCTGATCCCGCAGCTCCTCCTTCAGGTCCTGCGCCAGCCGGTGTGGGAATGTCCGGCATACCCACTTGTCCCGCGGCGCTCGCCGCATCTCACCGACGACCTCCTCGGCAAAGTCCTCCCAATCCAGGATGAAGTTATCCAAGTTGGAGGGGTTGCCATCGTAGTAGGGGATTTTGATTCCCCTGAGGTCGTCAATCCTGATGGTGTCTCCGACGTCCCCAGCCACCACTCCACCGAGACGGATACCACCTGTGGCCGGGGGCTGTGAGTACACCCCCCGTACATCCCTCTCCTCCATGGAGTGCGGTCCAGTTGGGCCTGAACCCAAGGGGTTTGGATTGCGGGAAGGACTTGCTCCATCGGCCGTCCATATCCCCGTATTGGGGTCCTTCGCCCACAGGTTTCCGCCTGGATGACCTCGACCATGTCCGTCGGCGCTTCCCATGGTTCGCCCCTGCATGGTCTGGCTCTGGATCTCCTCTTCCGCATAAACTGCATGGGCAGTCGTGGTGATCGGTAGATCCTGGGCGGCATGGGACATCTGTACCGTCAGGCTCCTCGGGTCCGTGGTTACGTGCCCTTCTCGCATGGACCCAGCCTGTGCCGTGTGTTCCACGAGCATTGTGCATTCGCTGAACATGGGAACAAACGGCAGCGCACCCGGGTCAACACGCGGAGGCGCGTAGGGTGCCTCTGCCGGACGGCCCATGGGTTTATCCATGGCGCTCCGGAGGGTCTTAACCCGCTCCACCAGCTCTGCCGCTGCCGGCTTTGCCGGGAGCTCCGGACCCGAGGCGAGGGGCTGTAGCTCCTCTAGCCTTTTCAGGCGTCCCGACATGTCCTCCACCAGGTGGAGGAGGCGGTCCACCACTCGCTGCTGCTTCTCCAGGGCCAGCTCCAGATTTTCTCGGTACCGGTCCCGTTCCGCTCGCAGCTCCTCCATGTCTTTCTCGGGAGCCGACTGGTCATGCAGGATCCCGGCGACGTCCTCCTGTAGGACGTCCTTCGCGTTGTCCAGGCTGTCGAGGGGGTGCACGATGGCGTCCATCCCCATCTTTGGGTACTTGCCCATGAGGAAGGACACGTGCTCGCAGTGGCACTCAGCTTGCTTTCCACCTGATTTGCCGCATCCCGCGGTTCCCGGCGCCTCGCACTCATCGCCCATGGGCGTATCGCCCACGGCGTCCATCTCTTGTCTTGTGTGCCGGGGCACAGGTGCCGTCCTGGCCCTGGCTGGCCTCTTCAAGCCCTCGGCGTCGTGCTTCAGGGCGGGCTCGGGGGCCGTATGCGCCCTGGCGGTCGGCGCGGACATCTCCTCCGACTCCGAGGGGAAGCAGGTCCGATAGCCATCGGAGTGCCCCTCGGATTCCCACAGCCTGACCGGGCTGGGGTCCGTATCCATAGCCCCGGCGTCCCCTGCCGCGGGCTTGGGTGACCCGCGCTTTCGGTAGCGCCGGGCCCGTCCTCCACTGCTGCCTGAATGGCAGGCCTCCTCAGAGTCCTCTGCGGCGGAGCGGAGGTTGCATGCCTTGCGGCAGCGACGCTCGCACATGGAGACCAGGTCCTCCATGTCAAGTCCTCCTCTTCCCGAATGTCGTACTTCTCTTCGGGCTTCAACTTCCGGAGTTCGCCATGCTCTTGAGCGTCTCGGCTCTTCCCTGGCTCCAATCTCTGGCGTGGTCTCCACCGAGTTCACAATACGCACCCGGGGCGTACTTGGGCAGGGCTCAAAGGGGCCCACGTCCCCGGGTCGGCGGTACGTAGGGGCAGAAGGTACGCCTCTGCTACCATAAAGAAGGTCCCTACCAGGACCGGCCCCCGCTGTGCCCCTTCCGCCTGTAACCCCTGCTGACTTGCTCCTGATCAACGATTGCATTTATCAAAATCCAGGGTCCAAAATCCAAAAATATAGAAAATAAAATCCTCCTTCAACCCTGAACAGCAACCAGATCCCACAAATACAGCAAAAACCCAATCCACAATCCAATATACGCTGCGGGCTTCCGTTCAGCACACCGGTCGTCCCACGGTGGCGGGCATGTACAAGAATTGCACCAAGGAAGAAAGCCCTGAAATTGGCATATGAACACAAATAAAGCAAAGTTGGGGAAAGAGGTAAACGTACACATTCACAGCCATACACCCCTCATTCCCTGGACCTAAGACCTTCCCTTGACTCACCCACATATTGCCCTGAACCAGGTCAATTGAGATGGCTGAATGCCATGTGTCAAAGGTCACTACACAAACCCCAAAAATGTATTCACTCCCCAGCCTATAAACCCTAGCCCAATGGGGGAGGTGGCGTGTCATGGCCTAGAGTGGCACTCAGGACCATGCCCTACCCTGACATAACCTTGGTTGGACTTGGAGTCGATTGGGCTTGGAGAACTGCCCCATGATGTTGACCTCACAACATGGCAAAATCAGGCAAATCACACCATTATGCCCAAAATTCAATTATATACTCAAAAATGCATACGGCAAATATTCAAATGCTCCATGCATGTGGCAAACCGGAAAGTAATATACAAGAGTGATATAGACTAAAGGTCCATGCCCAAGAATATCCCATCATTGGCTCCGAAACCCCTCCGGTTATGTACATGACATGCTTCACAAGTCAACTCATGAATTTGAGACCTAATTTTGTGAGGCCTCGTGTGCCAAGCCAAAGTGACCACGTGATCCGGCATATGGTGAGGTGCAACACCGAAGCATATGCCAACATATAAGCAACATACCATAGTTCACGAATCTCTAGGCCCTTTACTGTTAGCCGACCAGTTTAGCACATAAAACACAAAAATGAGCTTAAAATGAGGTCAAAAACATGAAAATATGTCCAAATACAAAGTTGTCATGATAGTATATCTCTATGCTCACCCCTGATATCCGCGCATGGTTCAATATACAAATGATCGGAACCATTTGCGAACAATTCCCCCACTTGGATTCCCAATCGGGCGCATGGGGATAACTTCGCCGCTCATATCTACATGCCCCATGAAAATGGGAGTGCACTCATGGATCTCTTTGCCAAACATACCATGAGCAATACATATGCGGTAGACTTAGTCTAGCGCTTTGAATCCCACAATTGGGACATGGGCAAAGCCCTTGTCACGTGTGGCTCTCCATCTTTTCGGCCACACGAAGATATATAATATGGGCGTGAGCATATCCAGACATATTCTACCAATATCACACATAGCCCTTAAAATAGGCTCCCACCATGGTATGCCATGCCCCTCCATGGTCATAACTTTGGGTTAAATGGACGTGGAAACCTAAGGAAAGATGCTATGCCACCGCAAGACTCATGCGCTACACCCGAAAGTCACAATATCAAGTCGGGACACATGGTCAACAAGTTATAAACAAGTTTCTACCATGTTGACCATGATCCTATGATACAACGAGTGTATGTGATGACCCAAGGTGTCGGACCCTACCAAAAATAAGTTGAGACTAAGGCGCTTGCAACGCAACCTTTCTTGTTCTCTTTCCTCACACTCGCGCGTAGATATGGCCCTTCAAAGTGGTCCCACGATTCACTTTTGTTTCCCTTATATCTCCAAGTCAAATGGGTGGCAAGTATAAGGGAAACCTGATTTGGGCTTAGGGAAAGGAGTATGACCACTCGAAGAAGACCAAATCAAGTGCGGCGATGTCGAAGTCGAAAATCCGATTTCGACATCGCGAAAAATTCAGATTAAAATTTCGAGTGCATATTTAGAAAATTGCGGAAGCAACGAACCCTTTACTGATAAAATCTGACCCTTCATCCGGGTTTCCGCCACAATATCTGGAAATAACAGTTAACCAATCGGTTACCGCAAAATCGCGAGCCAACTGACAGTCGCCGATACATTGACCATCAGAAGGAAAGGCTCAAAAATTACGGAAACATTATGATAAAAAAACCCTGTTGATTCCTGATATTCCGATATATCAATCTCCGCTGGCGGTGCCTCGGTACTGAATATGGCCGCTCATAGTTGGAATGGCCAAACCTATCACACTATCAGATCGGGTTAGGTCAGGTGGATGGGAGAGTATGATATCAGCCAATGGCGGCTTGCCGGCACATAGATACACACCCCAAGTGACCCAAAGATGGCCACGGGGGTCCGAACCGGCTTCACAGGCCTACATAGACGACCTGCTGGTATTGGCCCACACGCTGCAGCACTTCGTCGAGGGTGTGGAGGCGGTGGCCGCATACCTGGGGATGATGGGCATGGAGCTCAACCCCCGCAAGTGCCCCATGGCCACCACGGAAGGGGTCCCGGGCCTGCAGCTGCGCCTCTGTCCCCACCTGGAAAACCCATGGCACTCGGTACCGGCGGCGGACTTCGTCCACTACCTGGGACTCCAGCTGCAGCCGGACGGGGAGTTCTCCCTGCAGCGCAAACACTGCCTGCGCCTAGCGGCGGTGCACCACTGGTGCCTCAACACCCTCGGGCCACCGAAAGTGGTACAGGACTTCATCCTGGTGATCCTAGGGGGGTCGGAGCAATACGTCGCCCCTTTCATCGCTGACGACTCAGACACCGCGCGCCACCTGGACCACATCACGGTCAAGGTTCCGAAGGACATGGCGCGGTACGCCTTCGACGCCTCGCGGGACAGCCTGCAGGATGACCGGACCCTGGAGCTCACACGACTGCCCACGCGGTGCCAGCAGGCAGCGGTGGCCCTCGTGGGTACATTTGTCCACCACCGCTCCACCTCCGTGCGCGCCTAGGTCACCGAGATGTTCAGGGAAATTGCCGGCGCGCACGGAATATGCCCCGAGGTGCACTACCCCGGCCCGGAGTTTGCAACCCTGGCGGCAGGCGACTGGGTCCACCGCATACCCCGGGCCCTGGCCGCCCTGGGAGTGGGGCTCTACAACCCCATCGCGTGCCCCAGGGCAGGCCACGTCCAACTACAGTCCCCACCGGGCAACATCGTCAGGCTGCGCACCGCCAACCTACGACACCGCAACAAGTGCGGCCTGACGGTGCCGCAGACGACGCCGTGGCATGGGCACCACGGGCCACACCACTCCTTCCCCGACAACGATGACCCGTGGCTGACGGCGGTGCCGGAATGCCTCAACCAGTGCGCCGATGAACACCTCCACTATTGCCGCCGCGATCAGGAACCCGCCAACCACGCCGGGTGGCGCGACGCTTTGGTTCACCTCTTCCACACCACCAGCACGCAGGACCCCCGCCTGAGACTCGTCCATCCAATGAGGTCTAGGCAGGACGCCCACACTGGCCCACGGGTGACCCCTGACGTCCTGCACCTTCACGTCGGGGGCTGCCGCTGTCGGGGCAGCCTTTCCCCCCCCACGCAGGGGGCAGCATACCACCCACCGGCGGCCCTCCTGTACATCCTCCGCGATGTACTCGCGGAAGGCGAGCACCAGGAGCCTAACGCGGATGTGGCGTGGCCCGAGCCCCTGTGCCCACGGCCCCACGCGCCGACGCCGGTGTGGTTGGTGACCACGGACGACCAATGCACCCGAGCGACAGAGCAAGCGCAGCTCCAGACCGAGTGGGTGATAGTGCAGGTGGTGGCAGGCCAGCCCCGGCCCCGTGGACTCCCCCGCGGCACCGCCCCGTTGGTAGCTACGGAGGTGCCGCACAACCCACACATGGCAGTGCACGCGCTGGAGGACCAATTGGAGGACACGGGACACCTGGTGGTGCACCAGCACGGAGGCCAGGCGTGGCTCGGGGAACATGTGACGGCACTCCGGTCCTGGGCAAGCACGATCGCTGGAGCAGAGGTCCGACTGCACGACCACCCGGCGGTCCGCCCCGGCAACACCAGGGCGCTGAGCGTGGACCAACTGACCCCCGGGCACCCCGACGTCCGGTGGCACTCCGCCAACCTCAACGCGGGGTGGCTCAGCCCCACCGGGTACTACTGGATCCCGGAGACCTGGGGCCACACCTCCTCCGATGCGTCGGGGGGCGGACCCTGCAAGCACGCCACCAGCGTCGCTCTCGCCGGCGACGATGGCTCCGGAACGGCCTGCGCGCGCGGGGACAACACGCCGGGCACCCGTTCTGGTATGTCCGAGCCACCTCACACCACAGCGACACCCTACTGCACAAGGCGGACTGAGCGGCGTCCCAGGACACCGTCCTGCAGAACACGCCCCGGGGCCCCAACCACGCCCAACTCATCGTCGCCGGTCATGACGGCCACCTCGACCTACGGCCCCCCACGATGCGGACGCTCGGCGAGATCGCGCATCGAGCACGGACAGACCACGCGCTGACGCACCGAGGACACACACCTCTGGGCGCGGCCCGCGCCACGGCCTATGTCCATGCCCGAGACCTCACCGTGATGGCCACCAACCACCGGGCGCTGCGGGCCAGGGACGGCCACACGCCGGTGCAACGGAGGCTCCGCGTCCGAAAGGAGCAGCTCTCCGGCGGCGCCATCCTCCTACAGCCGTGCCTCCTCTGCGGCGGCCCGGAGAAGACCCCGGTGCACATGCACGTGGGGTGCGCCCACTCGCGGCTCCTCTGGCCCCACTACCGACCGGCGGTGCAAGAGGCGGCCCGCCACCTCCCGCCCGGGGACAAAGCCCTATGGGTGGTCTCGTGGCGCTCCGCGGGCGCCGCGTGGACGGAAGTCTTCTGCTGTGCGCTGGTGCCCGAGGAGGCGGAGACGCAGCTCCGCACCATAGCCCGCCACGACCCGCCGGGAGGGACCTCCGTGGACAATTTCTTCCACCACATGCTCTGGCTATGGGATTTTGCATGGGAGCTTCGCAACCACCGGCTGGAGCAGCTCCTCCGCGAGCCCCTAAGCGCAGCGGCCTGGGTGCACCGATGGCTCACCGCGGCAGAGGGCAACTGCCCCCCCCCATCCCCCGGGCCCTGACAAGGACTTCGTAGCCTCCCTCTGTGTCGTGAATGGCACTCTGGAGTGCCAGCCACAAGAGGACCCCCACCGGTACCGGGACCTGCCAGGGGGTTTCTCGAAGCACCTGCAAGAGGCCCTCTTCCCACAGTCGATCATCGGGCGCGGCTCCATGACCGCATGGGAGGCACGTATAGTGGGCGAGGAGTGGGCGCGCGAGTGGGGCCGGTGGTGCGCCGCCACGCGCGCCCCGGAGACCCCTGCGCAACGGTACGCCGCCATCCCGCTCGAGGGGTGGGGGCCGCACACCCAGCCGAGGCCCACCATGATCCGCGGGGCGGGCCCCGACCACCCGTGGGACGCAGCGACGAAAGAATGGCTACAAGCGGCCCCTGGAGCCACAAACACGGTGAAATGGGGACGTGTCCTCGCTCATCCGAGCGCCAGTCCCCCCCGGCATGGTCCTTCACACCGCCAGCGTGCTCCGAGCCACGGAGATACACACATCGGGACGCGACGCGACCACCATCTGATGGCACCCCCCGGAGGACGCAGCCGCCCGGCTCGCCGTGGCGCACTTCGAAACTGGGGAACCTGTGTACGATGACGCCCTGTCCCGGCTGGACGACACCCAGGGGCCCTTACTCCTCATGCTCCCCACCGACCTTGCAGCCGCGCTGCGCCAGGAGCTGGACAGCTGCGACGGGCTGCGAGTAGAGTGGGAGGCAGGTGCAGACGGCAACCTACTGGCCCTCCTCCACCGGGACGCCGCGGACGAGTGCCAGTGGGACATGCTGACGCCCCACCTCACCGGGCGCCACCTGTATATGGCAACCCCCCCCGGGGGCACCCCCGCCCGGTATGGGATGACCTCATCGCCGCCTTCCACAACCACCGGATTCTCCCCGACAACAGGTGGCAGAAGGTGCAGCAGAAGACGCTCGGCAGGGACTACTGGCGCCGCGTCCGCGCCCGCCTGCTCGAGATCCGGGACCCCCTCCGACAGAGGTGGGACAACCTCTGGCTCCGCCATCTCGGCCCCTGGTCGCTACCCTCCCACCTCCCTGACACCTGCCACCTCTGCGGGGAATGTGACACGGTGTCCTCCGCAGCGCCGACAGGCACCAACAGGTGCGCGCAGTGCTCCAAGGTGGCCGCGTGCCCCTGGCCCGAGCCTCCCGCGGGCCCACACAGGCGCACCGAGGAGGAGGCTTTGCACCGGCGCATCGGGGGAGCACGCGCCCCCTCGCAGGAAACGCGCGGACCCCGCGGGCGCCGCCCTCCTGTAAATCCACGTGCACCTGCGGGACCCCACGTCCGTCGCGCACCTGTCGCACGTGTTGGCGCCCTGACCCCCACCCGCCGCCACACTTTGCAGAGCCCGCAGCACCATGCCTCGCCGGGGCACGCCAGGGCCCGCCGCCGAGCGCAGGAGGCGGCCGTTGGGGGCCTAGTAGCGGACGCGGTGACGGAGGCGCGTGAGGCGCACGCTGCCGCACGGCGCGACCCGGCGGGCAGTGCGAGGGCTTTTCTCAGCGAGGCCCCCCTCCCGGCCGTCCGCGCCCTGAATGGAGCAGGGGCCCCTGCGCTGCTCCCGGCGATGCACCGGATCGTGAACGCCGTCCAGCCAGGGCTCATCAGCCCGGAGGCGGCCCTCTACGGGCACTGGATGGAGTGGCGCGAGTCCAACCGGTCAGGCCGGCCCCTGTCCACGGCGGACACCCTGCGACTGACGGGCGCGGGGTCTGCCATGTCCCTCCGCAGCAGCGCCCCAGCCTAGCTGCACGTTCTCAGAACGTGCTGCCTCGGGGACACGGTCCCGTACCTGAACCAGGCGCGGGCCACATACCCGGGGGGAGTGTCCGAGTTGGACGCGGCTCTCCACCTTCTACACCCACCGGACGAGGACCTGGAGGTTGGCGAAATCACGGTATTCGTGGGAGGCGCGGACGAGGCGCCCACCCGCCCCCGACCGACCAACACGGTGTACGACGGCGCCAGGCCGACCCCCCCGTACACCGTCATGTGCCAGGCGTTCCCCATGGAACCCACCTGGTGCCCGGCCCTTCCCGCCGGCGACGCACGCACCCCACGGCTGGGCCAACCGGAACCTGCCCCCCCCCCTCTCCAGGACCAGGGGTGCCCACCACAGGGGGCAGGTTCTCTGGCAAGAGCCACCGGGCACCCCCCTGCTCCTCCTCGCCGTCGCGACCCGGGGGGACCCGGAGGGGATCTTGGGGATCAACCCCACCCACCTGTACGGGGCAGCGCCCGTACCCCGCCCCCCCCTCCCGGCGGCCGCGGCGCGGGACGGGGTACACACCTTCCTGCGAACAAAGGAGGTCTCCGCCGTTACGGGGGTCCACCTAGTGCGGCTCTCCCCGGGACCGCCTGACGACCCCCCGGGGCCCAGGGCCCTGAGCCCCGCCCCAGACTGGGAGCTGTGGCGCGACGTGTGGGCCGCGTGGCTCCCCCGCCTCCCCTCCCAGTGCCGATGGATGGCCACCGGCCCCCGGCCGCACAGGGCCGGCGCCACCGCCGGCCCCCCATGCCCTCCCCCCCACGCCCCGCGGAGCACTGCACAGCACTGCCCACGGCACAAGACAGATACACCGGGAGGTAGTGGGAAGGGCACACCTGCCACCACGCATGCGTACCAGGATAACAGTGATGTCGGACTCCGATGGCTCCCCACAGCGGGACGACTGCCACCACCGCCGGTCCCGTTCCCGCTCCCCCATCTCTCCGGGATATGCGGGGGAGACCCTCGCGGAGCGCGAGGAGCGGAGGCTAACGGAGGCAGCGGTGCCGGTCGGTCCGCCAGCTGGGCAGCCCCGGGCAGCCTCTGCCGACACCGGGCCGTCAACCCAGGGGCCTGCGCCAGCCGAGGAGACCACCCCCGCCACCCAGGCAGCAAGCCCTGCCGCCCCGCTCCGGGAGGGGGCCCCAGGCGCGCGGCGAGCTGAGACTGCAGCCCGAGCAAGCCGCGCCGCGGCCCCGACCGCGGCCCCCGGCGCGCCGCCAGCGCGGGGGGTGGCCCCGGCGTAGGCCCCGGGCGCCTCGCCGGCGGCTACCGCGGCCGCAGAGGGGGGCGGGGAGAGTGCACGAGGAGTTGAGACCGCGGAGCCCTGTGGGGAAGGCGGCCTTTGGGGGGAACGGCTTGGGGAGGCTGGTGTGGGTGTGGCTGGGGTTGGTGTGGGCGCGGTAC
The DNA here is from genome assembly GCA_964036045.1 of Eutreptiella sp. 'Long Island Sound 2002'. NCBI lineage: Eukaryota > Euglenozoa > Euglenophyceae > Eutreptiales > Eutreptiaceae > Eutreptiella > Eutreptiella sp. 'Long Island Sound 2002'. Next base: position 67,082,150 of record OZ038380.1, on the reverse strand, counting down.
TTCGCGCCCTCTCTGCCACTTGCTGCGGCTGCAGCGGCTCCCGGCGAGGTGCCCGGGGCCCGCGCGGGGTCCGTCCCCCGCGCCCGCGACGTGCTAGGGGCCGCGGCGTGGCCGGCTGGGGCGGTGGCGCGGCTCGCCGGGGCTACGCGGCACGTCTGCCCCCCGGCGTTCGAGCGTTCGCCGCCGGGCGTCACGCTGCCGCAGCTGCGGAGGCAGCAGGACGCCCGGCGCGTGATCCGGGAGGGGGGGGACGGCGCGCAGGCGGGGCAGGGTGCCAGCCACGGGAGCGCCGAGCGGGGGACGGGAGGCGACAGGCAGAGTGCCCAGGGACACACGCAGGGGGCAGGTCAGGGCACACGCGGCAAGGAGCGAGAACGAAAACGCGGGCAAGGCGCCGAGGCCAGCGGGAGCGGAGGGGGACAGAGCGCGGGCAGCGGACGGCGCGACGCGGGGCAGGGAGCCGGGAAGTGGCCAGGGTACGGGAAGGACGCGCAGGGGCGCGAGCAAGGCGGCAAGGGAGGCTGCCACGGAGGGCATGGAGCGGAGCGAGGAGCAGTCGGCGAGCGTGGGCGCAGCCAAGGGCATGGGCACGGGCACGGAAAGGGCACGGGCGCCGGCAGTGCAGGCCAGGGCGCGGGTGACAGGGAGCGGTACCCAGGGCACGGACAGGGGGACAGAGGCGTGTGGGCCGGGAAGGGACCCAAGGGCAAGGGCAAGGGCACCGTGGGCTCCCGGGGACAGACAGGACGGGGCATGGGAGCCATGGGGGGAGGACGGAGCAAAGAGAGGGAAACAGAGGGCGGGGCGCCCCCGCAGCCGGACGTGCAGCCGGTGCGGTGCATCCTCTTTGGCATCCAAAAAATGCCGGCGCACCACACCCACCACCACCACCACCACCACCACGCCCACCTCTACAACATCGACCCCGACACCGGAGACCTCATCCCCCCCCGACCCTCCTCCCGACCCCAGCGCCAGCCAGCCCCCCCCGCGCCGAGGGCGGAGCTGGCGCGGATGGCCGCTGCCTTGGCGGCGGGGGGACGGGGCGCGGCGCCGGCGCCGCAGGCACAGGGGCCGCAGGGGGAGCCGGCGCGAGGGGTAGGGGGGGCCCGGCCCTGGGACCGGGACTGGGGCATGGTCCCGGACCCCCTGGGGGATGACGCCCTCTCTCTGGTGGTGGGAGTGTAAGTGTGGTTGAGCTTGGCCAGCTCGGGGACCACCAGGGGGATGAGGAACCGGCCCTTTCGATTGCCGTGCTCCTCCAGAGGGACGGTGGGAACCAGGAGGCACCCCCGGGGGGCCAGGCGGCCCCAGAGGACCACGAGAGGGTCCTCCGGGCGGTGATTCGGACGGCGTGGCCCGACAGAGAGCCGACATGGCCGGCCGTCCTGAAGGGGGTGGTGGTGCTCCGCATCACGAATGCGGACACCAACAACTGGCTCCCCCGGGGTTTGCGCAACGCCCTCACCCACTGGCGCTACCGCCGGCGGAACCTGCCACCGCCACAGCCCCAACCCCCGGACAAGCGGCAACGCAGGTGACGGCAACGCCCCGTCAGCCCAGACGATGGGCGCGGGAGAGTGGGATGGGGACAGTGCCGCGGGACGCCCCCCCCGGCGGAGCCGGGCCCCCCGACCCACGGCCCCCCCACGGTACAGCGCGACGGAGGGGCGCCACCTCCTGTGGGAGGGAGGACGGGGGCAACGAGTGCGAGGGGGGGCCCACTGCCCCGCAGCCCACTAACCCCTGACTGCTGACCCGAACCGTCGCCCCCAGCACGCACCAGCCCTCCCCCCCCCCCAAGCCAGCCAGCACCGCGCGGCGACTGCCAGGGGAGCAGGGGGACCGAGCGAGGGCCTGCACGAGGCTCCGGCTTCCAAAGGGTAGAGGGGGGCAGGGGAAGAGTGCGCCCCTCCAGTCGACGGCTGGCCCCCCAGGGCCAGAACCACCAGGCCGCCCCCCCGCGGCCGTCGGGGGGCGGCGTCAGGGGACCAGGGGACCCCCCCCAATCCCCCCCCCGCCCCAGCCCATGAACGGCCGGAGGCCGGCCAGAGAGACAGCGGCCCCGCACCCCCCCGGGGGGGCAGCTGCACCCGAGGGGGTGACACTGCAGCCGCGGCACGCGCGGCCGCGCGCCAAGCGCCCCCAGTTGATCGCCCGCACACTCCCGCATTACCCGCTGCCGACCAACGGAACTGCGGCACCCAGGAAGGCGCAAACGAAGCAGCCCACCCTGAGGCCGGCCTGGGGAAGGCGGGGGAGCGGACCGGGGCGAGGCGATCCCCCCCCCCCCCCCCGCCACACTGACCCACTGGCGGCCGACCGGACCGGGCCTGGCGCCCACGGCCGCCCGGCAACCCCGACTGCACGTGTATACCCCTGGGGGGCGCGTCGGAGACGAAGGATGACAGGGACGGGGGCCACGGGCCACCCCATGGGGCAGGGGGGCGGGGAGCAGCAGCGCGGCCCGCCCTCCCCCCCTCCCTCCCCCCCGCTCTCCCCCTGGCCTGCGGGCCGCCGGGGCGCCGGCCCTCCGCCCCCCCGGGGCTGAGGGGACATCCCCCCTCCCCCCCAAAAGGACTGCGACGCCCGGGGGGGGAGGCAGCTGGATCCGCACGCCGCGCGCCCCCGCGCTGCCCGCCTGCTTCTGCGGGGGTCGCCTCCGGCGGGCGAGCCCGCACCAGCGCGCCAGAACAACGCACAGGCCACGACCGGGGGCGGCACGCGACGGCGAACCGGAACAGTCTGGGGGCCGCGCCCCCCATGACCAGAGCATCGCCAATGACGCCCGCAAGGGTGCCTGCTCAGGGAGGGCAGAGGGAAGGGCTGGGTCTGTCGGAGCCTCCGGGGGGGCGGTTTGCGGGCCTTCCCTCCCCCCCTCCACCAGGCACGCCTGCCGGCGGCAGGCCGCACCAGGCGCACGGGGCTGCCCCGCGACCCCAACCGAACGCGTACGCCAGGGGGGATTGCGCTGGCGACGAAAGGGGGGCTGGGTGCGGAGCCGCAGGCCGCCCCCCGAGAGAGAGAGCAGGGGGGCAACGGCGCGACCCCCTCCCCTGTCCCCCCCGCCCCCCCCACTGGCCCGCAAGCCGCGGGGGCGCCAGCCCCCACCCCCCGAGGCAGAGGGGATGATCCCCCCTCCCCCCGGCAGGACCGCGGCGCCCGAGAGGGAGGCCGGAGCAGGGCCCGCCCCCACGCCCCAGCCGGCTGCTCCCGCAGGAATGACGAAGAACAAGCAAACCCGCGCCAACGCGCCAGGGCGCCACACAGACCGCGCCTGGAGACGGCAAGTGAGCACGAGCCGGAGCCGTATGGGGGCCACGCCCTCTATGGCCAGAGCGACGCCAGTGACACCCGCTTTGTTGCCTGCCGAGGGAAGGCAGAGGGACGGACCGAGGCAGGGCGACCCCCCGCCCCACTGACCACCCCGGCCGCACAGTTGGAGGGCACGGCGCACAGGCTCCCCCCCCCCCCACCCCACCCCCCGGCGCAGGAACGCCCCGGACGCGCAGACCCAGCCCACGGGGAGCGCACAGCCCCAAGCCAGGTAGGGGGGAAACGGGACCGGGCCGCCCCCCCCCCCAAGCAAGCCAAACGAAGCACGGGACCAGGGCAGGACACGCGGAGGGGCACGGACCGCGTGGAACGGCCCTACCAGCGCGCAGCACCTCAATGCGCGAGGTGCGCGCGCCACACCAACCATGGGAGGGGGTGGGGGCGGACGCCGCGGGAGCGCGAGCGCACACACACACAAAGGACACGCGGGGAATACCAGAAGGGCAATCCGACCGAGCCCGCGGAACGCACAGACCGCATTGAATGGCGTACCAGCGAGCGAGGGTAAGGGACACCCGAACGGGACGGCCCGCCACACACAGCGCAGGACACGCGGGGCGGGAAGGGGGAAACGGGGAAGACACGACACGAGGTACCGGCCCGAGCCCCCCGATCCGGGCGCGAGCGCCGCGCACACACAACCAGGGCACTGCACCCGCCAAGGCAGTAGTGGTGCACTGCGCCACGCCCCAGCCCGAAGGCAGTGGGTAAGTGCCCGCAGCCACGGCTGCGAATTGATGCACTGACCGGGGAGTGGCGAAATGTGGAAGCCGGGGAGGAACAGGGCTCCGGGCCCTGTGAACCCGGGGAACTCCGCCACCAGGCAGGAGGTGCGTCATGGAGGGCCTGCCACTAGGACCCGGTGGTGAGGATATCACCTGGCCCGACCAGGTGGCCCCCCGGGGTCGAAAGGCGTCTAGTACCCGCAAAATCAAACCTCAAACCTCAAACCTCAAAAATCGCTGTTTGAGAAACTTTCTCGCTTTGAAACATCAACCTGTAACACAGTTTTCGCGCGACCATTTATTCAATGATTCGCTTGTCGCATGCACCATTTTCGGTTTGATGTAACTGTCTGGTGGACCCGCATTTGACTAGTTAATCCTGATTGCGGCACCTGGGTGCGGCGCGCTACCATCGCCGTTGGGCAGTGAAGTCAGCGGTGACCACAGTATGAAAACCAGAGATGCCGGCAGGACCTGCATGGGTGCCCATGCAGCAGCGCCGCATCAAAGAGAATGTACATGCTGTGTAGAAGGTGGATCTGTTCCATTTTTTGTTTCTATGAGCGCTTATGACATCCATTGCGCGAGGCCTCGCGCAAAGATCACCGAAAACTTAATGTTTCTCATGTGCCATTCCATGCGCGAGGTCTCGCGCTTGAAACTACAGTTTGTTCCGGAACATTATATTCATTTCAAGATTTTTAGGTGCACCATTATTGAAATTTATTTCTTACTGGATCCATTTCTATCACGCCATCCTGATAATGGTACTAAGTTACGTGTATAAATACGACAGATTTCTATTTTTCGACACCCTGCCTAATGTGTTGTGCTGTAGTACATTAATCTGACACAAATGAACGCCTTTGCGCAAGGCCTTGCGAAACGAATGGTCACAAAACAACACTTTTCCCTGTATCGCCCATGGGACATGTCATTCTTATAAAAATATTTATTTCGCCATACTGGTTCGCGACAGTCCAGAAACATCCATCAAAACAATCATTATTTGCTGCCTTTTGAAACCTGTTGTTTTCCTACCTTTTCTGTCGTTTTTGACCCTGCAACTTGAGCCGCCTAAGTGATTCGGGCTAGACCCACAGTTAGCGTCCCTTGCTTTGGTGCTGTGGAGTGCTTTGGTGTGCCATGGTGTTTTGTGCTGTGCTTTGCTGTGCTGCGCCGCGCTGTTCTGCGCTGTGCTGCGGTGCGCCCTGCTCTGTTGTGCCGTGCCGTGCCATGTCGTGCCGTGGTGTGTCTTGCCTTTGCATCGCGGGTTGCGCCGTGCTTTGCCGCGCCGCGCTGTATTGTGCTGTGCTGTGTTGTGTTGTGGTGTGCCTGGTTGCGTTGCGCTGCACGGCGGTGCGCTGTGCTGTGGTGTGCTGTGCTGCTTCGTGTTGTGCCGTGCTTTGCTGTGCCGTGGTGTGTGGTGGGTCCATCATACCTCCGGTCCGGCTGGGGTGGCGTCGGCGTTGGTTAGACTTCTGGCTTTGTTGTGGGGGATGCGGGCTCAGGTTATGTGGCTGGCTGGTGGCCAGGGGGCGTGGTTAGGCGTGCAGCGGCTCGTTGAGTCTGTGGTTCGGGGGTCTGGGTGTGCCGTTCGGCCTGGTGGGTCAGGCGGGTGTCCGCGGGGTTGCCCTCCCTTGGGCCCTGTGCCTTGGTCCCGTGTCCTCTGGGGGTCCCTGTCCTTAGGGGTGTGCCGGGTTATGTGGGGTGGGGTGGTGTGGTCCCCTCGGCAGTGTTGGATCCCTTCCCGTCCTGTGCCTCTGCCTCCTTGTCGTCCTCCGTCCTTGGTGTCGCCCCCGTGTCCAATTCCCCCTAAGCCACCCGTGCCGTTGCGTCTGTGTGGTGGCCCTTGCTTTCGCCGGGGTCGTCGTCTGGCGGTCAGGGTGTGGTGGTGGGTTGTGCGTTGTTCTTGGCGGTTCCCTGTGTGGGTGTATCCCCTTCTTCCTGTGTGGGTGTACCCTCCTTCCCCTGTGCGGGGACTGGTGGTCGGTGGGCGCGACCCGATGTGGTTCCTGCGTTTTCAGGTCCGGGCGGCGGGGGCGCGTCTTGGCGCGCGTGCGCCTGCGGGGTGGTCAGCCTGGTGCGTTTGGTTGGCTTTGTCCCTTCGGGGTCGCGCAGTGTCGATTGGGTAGGGGGGGTGGGGCGGTGCCGGTTCCTCCAGTGTGGTGTGCCCCTCCTTTGTGATGTGCGTCCTGGTGCCCATCGTTGCGCCCTCCCCCCAAGTGCCATGGCCCCTGGCCTTTCTTTTTTCCCGTGTTGGTGGTCCTCCGGTGCTTCCTTGCCCCCGTGTTGTGTACCCCCCGGTGCCCTGTCCCTGTGGGCGCCTGCCTGTTGAAATGGGGCTCTTGTCACCCCTCTGCCGCAAGCCTTCCCTTTGTCCTTTCCCTTTCCCGTGTGCTGGTGGTGGGGTGGCGGCGAAGCCTGTGGGGCGCTGATGGCCCATGCCCGGGGGTGGGTGGTCTGGAGCCACCAGCGGAGAGTATTGGGGGTGTAGGGGCGGCGGAGACCCTGGACCGCCTCCTGGAGGAGGGCTTCCCATGCTGTCTGCGGCATAACGGCCTCAGGGGCAGTCTCGTTGGGGTTGGCGGGGGTGCGTGTGAGGATCTCCTCGAAGGTGTGGATCATGCGCACCCCCGCACGCCTTCCCGCTCCCCCGGCCCACTTCACCCAGCGGCGGACCTCCCACAGGGCGGGGGCAGACCACCAGGCGAGGTTTGCAGGGGCCACGGCGGGGGGAGGGCACCGGGCTCGAGGTTCTGGAGCGGCGGTGGCGGGGCCTGGGGGTGGAGGATGCGTATTGGTTACGCGGCAAACTGGAAGCGCGGTGCCGTTGGTGGGGGGAGGGGGACACGGACATGGGACAGCGATGGGGCCCGTGGTGGCGCTCGGGGAGCAGGAGCGGTGGTGGGGGGAGCTGTGGGTGGGTGATGTGTATCGCTGGCGTGGCAAATGGGAAGCGCGGTGCCTTTCCCGGGGGGAGGGCGACGCGGACATGGGACGCCGGTGGCGCGCGTGGTGGCGCTCGGCAGATCCAGAACGGTGGCAGCGGGCCCTTGGGACTCGTGGCGGCGCCCTTCGGGAGCGAGAACGGTGGGAGTGAGCGGGTGAGGCGGGGTGGCGCTGCGGGGAGCAAGAGAGCCCTGGGCGGGAGCGTCGCGAGGGGGGGAGCGGAAGCGTTGCCCTTTGCGGGGTCTGGCCTCGTCGTTGGGAGAGTTGGGCCACTCGGGAGGCGTCAGAGGGGCCTTGGGGGCCCCGTGTCGTCCTGCTGGGTACTGGACGGGGGGAGGGGAAGTTCCCCACCCTCCATGGATCTGCCGTTGTGGCGCCCGGTTGAGGTGGATGCGGCGGCGGTGGCAGCAGGTGGTACGGGTCCAGTCCTTTTTCGGGGTGTTGTCTCGGGGGGGGGTTGGGCTTGCGGGGCCCCTTTGGCGTAGACGTGGTGGCCAGGCGGATACAATTCTTGGTAGGGGGATGGGCATTCCCTGGTGGTAGGGGGGGTAGTGGGGTTGAGCGCCTGGTGGGTGGTGCCGCCATCCCATGCGCTGTCGCTGTTTGTGCATGGGGGGTTGTGGCCCGGTGGGGTACGGTTGTGGGCAGTGGTAGTGTTGGTGGTGGGGATAGTGTTGAGGGTGGTGGTTATGATGGTGGTGGTGGTGGTGGCGGTGGTGGTTGTGGTGGTGGTGTTTGCGGGAGCGCTAGTGGCGTTGGTGGTGGTGGTGGGGGTGGTGGTTGTGCTGGTGCTGTGGGTATGCCCCTAGGATCCCCTGGCGTTCTGGTGGGGCGTGGGGGTCAGGCATCGTTTGCAGCCCCTGGGGCTGCACGGCTTGGTGGATAGTCTGGGCAGGTTTGGGGCTGGGCTTGACGGCAACCGCGGTCGAGGGGTCCCATGTCCCCGGGTCAGTCTGGCCGGCGGTGGTGGTGGTTTGTGGGGGGTGGATGGTGGGGCGCTTGGAGATGGGGATGTGGACGAGGATTTGGACGGGGTCGTGTTGTGTGGCCACGTCCGTGGTGACTGCTGGCGCTCCGGGTAGGGGGACTCGGGATGCGGTGGAAGCGGGGTCCTGGTTTGAGTTTTGGATAGGGTTTGGGTTAGGGCGGGGACGCTTCTGGTGCTGCTGCTGCCGCGCCTTTTGTGATTTTTGAGGGTTGTGTCGGGTGGTGTGTGCGGTGTTGGTGAATTTGTTGGTGGTGATGGTGGTGGTCGTGGTGTTGTGGGCGGTGTTGTCGTTTGGGCTCCGGTTTCGGTTTGGGGTCCGGTTTCGGCTTGGGGTCCTGCTCGAGGTTGAGGAGGACCTCGTCCCAGAGGTGTGAGGGGACCGGTGCTGGGCAGGGGGGGTTCACGGCGTGCTGCCGGGTTGCCGGGGTTGCCTGTGCGGGGGTTTGGGGGGCCTCCGGCAGCCTGGCGTGCGGCTGCAGCTTTGGCTTTGGGCGTGGCTTTGTGGGTGATGCAGAGGGAGACGTCGTTGGAGGAGGAAGTGGAGGACATTGAAGAGGATGAGGACGAGGAGGAAGTGGTGGTTTTGGGGGACGTGGGTTGCGCCGCCATGCGGGCAGGGGCGGCTTTGCGGGCCGCGGCGGCCTCCGCCGCGGCCAGTGCTCGGAGGATGGGGGGCATCTCTTCGGGCTGCGCGTCGGGGCGGGTGGATGGAGGGGTCCGGCCGCGACCTCGTGGCCTGGTGGGCCGATCTGGTTGGCAGCGGTGGGCGGGGGAGGCGCGGGGCTGCGGGCTCCGCTTTCCGGGCTTAGTAGGGCTGGGCTCCTGCAATGTGTGAGGGCGTGCGCATGGGCGTACACGGGGGGGGAACAGTTCACTGGCGCTGCATTCTGGGGCCGGGGGGGTTGGGCCCTGGTTCTTGGGGGTGCGTGCAGGGGGGCGTGTGTGGGTCATTGGGCGGGCTGGGTGTGCCGTGGGGCATGGAGCTCTTCGCGGTGGGTGTGTGTTGGTTGCCGGGTGTAGGGGGCGGTGAGGCTTGTTCGGCGGGAGGGTCTGTGGCAGGCGTGTGTGGGTGATCAGGCAGGGGGGGAGACCCGTATTGCGGGGACTGGGGCTGCGCGCGATGGTGGGCGTGTGCGGGTTGTGTGGGTGCGGAGGGAGGGGCAGGGGATGTGAGGCAGGGTTTGCGTGCGTTATGTCGGCGTACGGGTCCTCTTGCAGCGGCGCGTGCGAGTGGTCTCGTGTAGGCCGGGAGGTTCGGAGGAGAAGCTTGCCGTTTTCTGCGGCCGCGGCGAGGATTTCACAGATGAATGTGCGTACTTGGTGGACCTCTTGGTCGGTGGTGGGAAGAGGGTACTGTAGGGGTGGGCTAAGGCCCGGGCGCGGGAGGACCCTGTGGACGGCCTGGTACCCGCAGATGAGGGAGTGTTGTGGCCCCGGGGGGGTTCTTCTGTGTGTTGGGGCCCGCCTCAAATTGTGTGTGGGCGGTGGGGATGGCCCAGATCCAGGGCACGGTCCCTGTGGACGGCCAGCGGCGCTTGGTCCACTGGGACAGGCAGAGCATCGCCACTCCCAGGTGGTAGTCCCCTCGCCCGGAGGTGATTTGGGCCAGGGTGTGTGAAAGCATCAAGGGTAAGAGACCCCCCAAACGCAAAGCGCCACACGAAAAAACAGGGAAACCATGAAACACCATGAAACACACGCAAGAGGTATGCCCATGCACGCACACGCCAAGAGAGCTGCCGCAAGCACGCCAAGGTATAAACAACTCGCCGCCAAACCAACCACCGCGACGAGCACCACGCCGCCGCCCAACCGCCCACGTATCCATTCTATACTCTCTATACTCTAGGCTGCCCGCACACAAAGGAGCATGGTATGAGGGACACCCGCATGTAACCGCAAGGAGGCAACCACACGCCACCGGAGAGCGCACCACCGCCACCACAAACACAAGTACCACAAACCCAAGGGCACACGAAGAGCAAGCGGTATGCCCGCACACGCAAGGGTCCGACAAACGCCGCAAGCGCCAAAAGGTATGGATAAAAAAAGTACACGCCAAGGGCCGCCGCTAATGGAGACGCAAGCGAACCGCGGCGCCAACGCGCCCACCGACCAAGCAACCGCCACGAGAACCTCCCCCTTCTTCTCCTATCTCACTCTATAGGCTGCCAGCGCCGAGGAAAATGTGGACGCCGCCAAAGAAGACACAAAGAGCAAAAGGCCGCCAACACCGCGGAACAGAACATGAGTGGTATGAGGGAATACTTAATGGGCAGCCCAAGCGGAAAGAAGTGATGGTATGAAACCGGGAAACCACGAAACCGGGAGAAGGTATCCACATGCCACCGGAGAGCACACACCACCACCACCAAACACACAAACCACAAGCCTGAGGGCACAAAAAGGGCAAGTGGTACGTGCACACGCGCAAGCAAACACAAGCAAGGTATGGAGAGGCCCGAGCCCGCCGCGGCAAAGGACACAAAGATGGAAGGGCCTAGGACGGACTAAAAGAACGAAGCGCACGACGCCGCCACACCAGCGCACCCGCCAACCGAACAAATGACATGAAAACCACCCTCCTCCCCTGCTCTATAGGCCATCAACACGAGAGGAAGCCGCCAACGCCAAAAAGTGGACACCGCCAACGAACAAATGAAGAACAAGAGGCTGCCAACGCCAATGCCGCGAAACGGAACGTGAGTGGTATGAGGGAATACCCAGGGGCAGCCCAAACGGAAAGAAGTGAGGACGCTATGATTTGTATGGATGCCCACACGCGCAAGCATACACAAGCAACGCCACGAGAAAGGGAGGACCAAGGATGGACAACAAGAGCAAAGTACACAACGCCGCACCCGCCGACCGAGAAGGCGCCAAGAAAGCCACCCTCCTCCCTCTCTCTATAGGCCATCAACGCGGGGGACGGCGTGGGAACACAACAAACAGGTCTGTCCCCGCAAGCGCAACACAACCACCACCGCCACGGACAAGCACACCATGGTATGGCACGAAGGGTGAAGAGCGTACGCACACACGTAGACACAAGTGCGAAGACAGGTATGTTATACGCCGCGCAATGGAGAACACAACCGCAACAAACATGGTGCCAACGTGGGTACAGTATGTTTCATGGTGGCGGTACCAAGCCGCCGAAGGCCCACATACCCCCATCCCTTCTTTGTCTCACAGGGCCGCACAACAGAGAAAGACGAGCAGGCAAGGAAAAAGACCGGGTCACACACCACGGCAAAGGCAGAGAAAAAGTGCATGCCAGGGAGGAGGGCGAGCCAACAGAGAGTAGAGGAAAGGGTAAAGAGCGGAGAAGCCACGGAGAAAAAGAGGGGGAAGCCAGCAGCCGAGCAAGGGACGCGCGCAGGGAAGGGGGCACGGCAAGCACACGGCGAGCACAACACCGCAACGAAGCACCGGAGAGGGGGGCACCAGAGGGACAAGCGAAAGGCAACACCACGCACCGCGGCGCCCACAGCACAGGCACCACACACACCGCACACACCCACACACGCGCCCACAGCACGTGGCCAGCGGGCCCCGGCGGCCCGCCCAGAGGGCAGGCAGCAGGGAAGGGGGGGCGCCTGAACCAAGATGCCCCCCGCCGACCCAGTGGTGCGCAGCCCCCCACAGGGCACGTGAGCCACGGGGCCAGTGCAGGGCCCCTACACCCGCACAGCTGCGCCCACAGCACGTGGGTAGCGGACCCCAACTACCCGCCCGGAGGGCGGGCAGTCAGAGGAGGGGGAATGCCTGACCCCAGACGCCCCTCACAACGGCGAAAGGCACCCCCCCCGGGGACGCCCTTCCGCCACCCCCACAGCGCGCAACGCCGGCCCGCAAGGGCGCACACTCTGGGGCCCGTGCTGGGTCCCCACGCCCGCACCGACCGCAGCCGGGACACATGGGTCGCGGAACCCTGGCTCCCCGCCCCAAAGGACGGGCGGCCGGGGGAGGGACAGCGCCTGACACCACACGCCCCTCACAACGGTGGCAGGCCACCCCCCCCGGGAACGGCCCCCCACCGACCCCGCGGCACGCAGCCCCCACAGGGCATGCAAGCCGAGGGGACAGTGCTGGGCCCCGACACCCGCACACCCGCGCCCACAGCACGTGGGTGGACCCCGTCAGCCCGTCCGGAGGGCGGGCAGTCGGGGGAGGGGGAGCGCCTGACCTCAGACGGACCTCACAACGCTGAAAGGCACCCCCTCCGGGGACGCCCTTCCGCCCCCCCAACAGCGAGCAACGCCGGCCCGCAAGGGCGCACGCTTTGGGGCCAGTGCTGGGTCCCTACGCCCGCACCGACCGCACCCGAGACATACGGGTCGCGGAACCTCGGCTGCCCGCCCCAGAGGACGGGCGGCCGGGGGAGGGACAGCACCTGACACCAGACGCCCCTCACAACTATGGCAGGCCACCCCCCCCGGGGACAGCCCCCCACCACTGCCGCGGCACGCAGCCCCCATGGGGCATGCACGCCAAGGGGACAGTGCTGCTCCCCCACACTTGCACACCCGCGCCCACAGCACGTGGGTAGTGGACCCCGACAGCCCGCCCGGAGGGAGGGCAGCCGGGAGAAGGGGAGCGCCTGACCTCAGACGCCCCTCATGACGGCGAAAGGCACCCCCCCTGGGGACGCCCTTCCGCCACTCCCACAGCGCGCAACACCGGCCGGCAAGGGCGCACGCTGTGGGGCCGGTGCTGGGTCCCCACGCCCGCACAGACTGCACCCGGGACATACGGGTCGCGGAACCTCGGCTGCCCGCCCCGGAGGACAGGCGGCCGGGGGAGGCAGAGCGCCCGACACCAGACGCCCCTCACAACTATGGCAGGCCACCCCCCCCGGGGACGGCCCCCCCCCACCCCCGCTGCACGCAGCCCCCACAGGGCAAGCAAGGCAAGGGGACAGTGCTGGGCCCCCACAGCCGCACACCCGCGCCCACAGCACGTCGGTGGCGGACCCCGACAGCCCGCCCGGAGGGCGGGCAGTCGGGGGAGGGGGAGCGCCTGACCTCAGACGCCCCTCGCAACGGCGAAAGGCACCCCTTCAGGGGACGCATTTCCGCCAACCCCACAGCGCGCAACGCCGGTCCGCAAGGGCGCACACTGTGGTGCCGGCGCTGGGTCCCCACGCCCGCAACGACCGCATCCGGGACATACGGGTTGCGGAACCCCGGCCGCCCGCCCCAGAGGACGGGCGGCCGGGGGAGGGACAGCGCCTGACACCAGACACCCCTCACAACGGTGGCAGGCCATTCCCCCCGGGGACGGCCCCCAATCGGCCCCGCGGCACACAGCCCCCACAGGGCATGCAAGCCAAGTAAGTAAGTAAGTAAGTAAGGGCGGCCGCGTCCGCAGCCTCATCTGACATCTCCTTGTTTGTTTTACATGGTGGCCGCCTCTGGCGGGAAGGAGAGTTCTCCACCATCAGTTCCCCTGGCGAACCCTGTCTCACCTCACGGTCGAGAACTTCAACCAGGTTCCCTTGGGGCATGACCGGCGACAGGCTCCCTTCAGTCGCTGCCCTCACGGTTTCAGCTCTTTCTGGTCACCCTTTGAAGGATCCCCCGGCCTTCCCCCCCTAGCACAGCGTATTGCGCGCCTGCAGGCGGGTTTCCTGTGGATAGCCCTCCCCAACAGCGGAGCATTTCTCTCTGTCAACCACATTCCACCACTCCCCATCTCTCACGGGTTGGAGTACCCACTCGGCTCCCGGATGCACTTGGGTGTCGTCCATCCACGGCTGGAGGCCAGGGGGCGACCCTTTCCACGTCCCCCCTGGTCCCGCTCACGCGTGAACCTACGTGTACTCAGGCCATTGACCCGGGGATCTCAAGGTCAACCCTCACCCCTGCGGACACCTCACGGCCGTCCCGGAGTTCAGGGCATTTTCCCGAGTTCCCGTGGTCAGGTTCCTCATGGTTGGCCCATGGTTCACCACTCCTTGGCGTGTTTTTCCCAATCCCACGGGGCTGTTGCTTGGCGCTTTCGGTCTCCCTGCCCATCCCATGTCCCATTCCCCTTTGCCTCATCCCGGCACCGGCCCGTTCCCTGCGTCCCATGGACTCCCTACCCCGTCGAGCCGTTGTGCGGCCCCGTCCCCTTGTCCCATCATCCCGTGTTTATACCCCGACGGGTCGCCAGCAACCCTGTGGCGCGGGCCGACTGGATCCTCTTCCATCCGGGGACCGCTTCGTGCGCCTAGCACGGGTCGCTCCCTTCCCGCCCCCGTCCCTTTTCCCTGTGCCGCAGCCCCGGCCTAATCCCCTGGGCTGTTGTGCGGCCCGATCCCATCCCTCATCGCATGTTTATACCCCACCGGGCCGCCAGCAATCCTGTGGTGCGGGCCCACTGGATCCCGCGGCACGCAGCCCCCACAGAGCATGCAAGCCAAGGGAGCAGTGCTGGGCCCGCACAGCCGCACACCTGCGCCCACAGCATGTCGGTGGTGGACCCCGACAGCCCGCCTGCAGGGCAGGCAGTCGGGGAAGGGGGAGCGCCTGACCTCAGACGCCCCTCAAAACGGCGAAAGGCACCCCCCCCGGGGACGCCCTTCCGCCATCCCCACAGCGCGCAACGCCAGCCCGCAAGGGCGCACGCTGTGGGGCTGGTGCTGGGTCCCCACGCACGCACCAACCGCACCCCGGAACAAACAGGTCGCGGAACCCCGGCTGCCCGCCCCAGAGGACAGGCGGCCGGGGAGGGACAGCACCTGACACCAGACGCCCCTCACAGCAGTGGCGGGCCACCCCCCCGGGAACGGCCGCCCACCACCCCCGCGGCACGCAGCCCGCACAGTGCATGCAAGACAAGGGGACAGTGCTGGGCCCCCACAGCGCAAACCCGCGCCCACAGCACGTGGCGAGCGGACCCCGATTGCCCGCCCAGAGGGCGGGCAGTCGGGGGAGGGGGAGCGCCTGACCTCAGACGCCCCTCACGACGGCGAAAGGCACCCCCCCCTGGGACGCCCTTCCGCCACCCCCACAGCGCGCAACGCCAGCCCGCAAGGGCGCACGGTCCGGGGCCGGTGCTGGGTCCCCACGCCCGCACCAATCGCACCCCGGGACACACGGGTCACGGAACCTCGGCTGCCCGCCCCAGGGGACAAGCGGCCGGGGGAGGGACAGCGCCTGATAACAGACACCCCTCACAACGGTGGCGCCCCCCCCCCCTGGGGACGGCCCCCCACCAGCCCCGCGGCACGCAGCCCCAGCAGGGCGTGCAAGCCAAGGAGACAGTGCTGGGCCCCCACACCCGCACACCCAGGCCCACAGCACGTGGGTAGTGGGGCCCGACAGCACGCCCGGAGGGTGGGCAGCCGGGGGAAGGGGAGCGCCTGACCTCAGACGCCCCTCACAATGGCAAAAGGCACCCCCCCCCCCGGGGACGCCCCCACAGCGCGCAACGCCGGCCCGCAAGGGGACACGCTGCCGGGCCGGTGCTGGGTCCCCACACCCGCACAAACCGCACCCGGGACACACGGGTCGCGGAATCCCGGATGCCCGCCCCAGAGGACAGGCGGCGGGGGGAGGGGGAGCGCCTGACACCAGACGCCCCTCAGAACGGTGGCACGCCACCCCCCCCAAGGACGGCCCCCCACCAACCCCGCAGCACGCAGCCCCCACAGGGCATGCAAGCCAAAGGGACAGTCCTGGGCCCCGACACCCGCACACCCGCGCCCATAGCACGTGGCGAGCGGACCCCGACAGCCCGCCCGGAGGGCGGGCAGTCAGGGGAGGGGGAGCGCCTGACCCCAGACGCCCCTCACAACGGCGAAAGGCACCCCCCCCGGGGACGCCCTTCCGACACCCCCGCAGCGCACAACGGCGGCCCGCAAGGGCACACGCTGTGGGCCCGGTGCTGGGCCCCCACGCCCGCGCCAACCGCACCCGGGACACACGGGTCGCGGAACCCCGGCTGCCCGCCCCAGAGGACGGGCGGCCGGGGGAGGGACAGCGCCTGACACCAGACACCCCTCACAACGGTGGCAGGCCAGCCCCCCCGGGGACAGCCGCCATTACCCCTGCGGCACGCAGCCCCCACAGGGCATGCGAACCAAGGGGACAATGCTGGGCCCCCACGCCCGCACACCCGCGCCCACAGCACGTGGGTGGCGGAAGGGGGGCGCCTGACCCCAAACGCCCCTCGCAACGGCGAAAGGCGCCCCCCACGGGCGGGCTCTTCCGCAAGTGCCCGCAGGGGCGCACACCGTGAGGCAGGGGTAGGGTCCCCACGCCCACACCAACCGCACCCGGGACACACGGGTCGCGGAACCCCGGCCGCCCGCCCTAGGGGACGGGCGGCCGGGAGAGGGACAGCGCCTGACACCAGACGCCCCTCACAACGATAGCGGGCCGCCTCCCCGCTGACGGCCCCCGACCACCCCCACGGCACGCAGCCTGCAAAGGACATGCAAGCCAAGGGGGCAGTGCTGGGCACCCACATTCCCACACCCGCGCCCACAGAACGTGGATCGTGGACCCCGACAGCCTGCCAGGAGGGCAAGCAGTCGGGGGAGGGGGAGCGCCCGACCCCAGACGCCCCTCACAAAGGAGGAAGGCACCCCCCCCGGAGACGCCCTTCCGCCACCCCACAGCGCGCAACGTCGGCCCACAAGGGCGCACGCTGTGGGGCTTGCGCTCGGTCCCCACACCCGCGCCAACCGCACCCGGGAGACACGGGTCGCGGAACCCCGGCTGCCCGCCCCAGAGGATGAGCGGCCAGGGGAGGGACAGCGCCTGACACCAGACGCCCCTCACAACGGTGGCAGGCCATTTTCCCCGGGGACGGCCCTCCACCAGCCCCGCGGCACGCAGCCCCCACAGGGCAAGGAAGCCAAGGGGACAGTGCTGGGCCCCCACAAATTCACACCCGCGCCCACAGCACGCGGACAGCGGGCGCCGGCAGCCCCCAGGAGGAGGGCAGCCGGAGGAGGGAGAGCGCCCGGCTTCGGACGCCCCTCGCAACGGGGTCACCCATGCTACACGGACGGCGGGGGGAGCACCTAATGCCCACACACACACAGAAACGCTGGCCCGCGGAGCCAGCGTCCGAGCTCCCCAACCCACGCCCCGCCGCGCCCACAGCACGTACACCAGCCACGGGAAATCCGCGTCCCACCCCCTGCTCTTAGGCACAGCGACACAACAATGGCGGAACCCGCGGCCCCACGCAAAACACGCCCCCGATCTCCGACGCTGGACGTAGCACACGAGGTCATCAGGGCGCTGGGACTCAGAGGCGGCGAAGGAGACCCCTCACATGAGGATGCTGGCACGGACTCCGACCTGGAGATAGTCGCGGACCCCTCCGCGGGCAGCACGCCCGCAGAACCAGCGCCGCCGGCGGGCAGCGTGCCCATCCTCTGCCCCGCGTGGAAACGGGGCCACTGCACCGGAGAAGGCTGGTACCCCAAGCAACACCCCCAACCCGGCCCCGATGACGGAGCGCTGCCCGCGGTGGGACACGCGGCCGCACGCGCCGCCCTGCGCTACGGGGTGGCGCAGGGCCGGATTCTGGATGAGACCGCGCGGCAGCGTGAACATCCAGGAGGCCGTCAACCGAGTCGCCCACACGAACCAAGCGGAAGTGGCCCTGCACACCCGGGGCCGCCACGCCGGGCTGGCAGAGGGGATCGTCGTGGAGCCCTCGGGAATGGTGCTGGTCCTGGCGTGCGGACACGGTCCGAGGGGTGCTCCACGGCCTGGGTACGGTGGAGGGAGGAGGGCGGGCGCCCGAGCCCGTATTTCCCCCTGGTCCAGGGCCAGGCGCTACTTCACGCCGAGGGCATGGGGACCGTGGAATCGAGGGCGATTGTGCCCTCCACGGCGTGCAGGTGGATCACTGCGGCCGCCCCGCAACCCATGCGATCGCCGCCGGCGTGCCACCGCCTCCTACGGGCGGTCCCCGCCTTGGCCCCCCACCGCGCCCACAGTGGACCATCCAGGTGTACACCCCCCCACGGGCGTGGCCCTTCTCCACATCGGCGGTGCTCGCCGTCATGTGGCATCTCGCACCGGAGGACGCCCCCACGGACACGGCGGAGGAAATCGCCCCAGACCTCCACGCCTGGCCGACCGACCAGGATTTCTCCTGGCGCAGGCCCTGGGGCGGCCTCCCATTGGCGCGCGCGGTAGAGGGGTTCAGCCTCGCGGCAACCCTCCAGCGGCACCCCGACAAGAGGGCACGCCGCTTCCTGCAGACGGGCACGGTCCCGGCCGCCCCGCCAGACTCCGGGTGGCGATGGGACGCACGGGGGGCGCAGGCGCTACAGGACCCCTGGGTCCTCCCACTGTGGTATTTGCCCATGGGCACCCTGGCCCATGCCGCCCAAGCCGTCAAGGGGGCCTTCCCGCAGCCGCTCCTTCTGGCGTAGCCCTGCTCTGCAGCCTGCAGGCGGGAGCAGCCTGGGTACGGTGGAGGGAGGAGGGCGGGCGCCCGAGCCCGTTTTTCCCCCTGGTCCAGGGCCAGGCGCTACTTCACGCCGAGGGCATGGGGACCGTGGAATCGAGGGCGATTGTGCCCTCCACGGCGTGCAGGTGGATCACTGCGGCCGCCCCGCAACCCATGCGATCGCCGCCGGCGTGCCACCGCCTCCTACGGGCGGTCCCCTCCTTGGCCCCCCACCACGCCCTCACGAGAGGGGTATGGAGAGCCATGCTAAGGCCACCCCAGGGAGTGGATGACGAACCCGAGTGCATGGTGCCCGCCGGGGCCGGTGCTCAAAAAGCTCACGGCCCCCACACCCGGGGTCCCCCACGCCCTGCACAGGGCGTCGGCCCTTACGGAACAGCTCAACGACGGGGTGCTGGACCTGGCGCTGGAGCCGCTGCGGCTGGTCTACCCGCAGACCCACATCCCGCCTGCGGGCACGTCCAACAGCCTGGGCCGCCTGGGTTTGCAGCGCCGTGTCGAGGCTGCGCACCCAGGAGTCGTGGTCGAGCAGTGGCTAACACTCCGCAACCCGTCCACCGCACAAGGCCACTTGTACCTGCACCAGCTTCTCTTCCTACCCCGGGCGGCCCCGGAGCACCGCCAACAGAACCCGTACCACACGCACCCGGAGCACCTGGGCGTGCAGAACTTCCCGCAGCCGGCCCCGCCCGCCCTCCCGCCGGGGCAGGGCCCGGAGGCGCTGCAACAAGGCCCCCCGCTCGACAGGACCACCACAGTACAGCAAAGGGGAAGCAACGGCGCGGACGGGGCCGAACTGGACTGCACGAACTGCGGAGAAGTGGCCTGGACGGCGGCCTGCAGGCACCTCGCCCGAGATACCAGGGGGCTCAGGCAGTACAGGCCAACGGACCGCACGGCGCTGGCGTCCATGGTCGCGGCCGTCACCATGGGACCCGTGGCGGCCTGGCCAGCGCAACTGCTGCCCAACGCCCCCTGCCAAGACACGCAACCCCGCCAGCCAGCCGCAACGCACACGCCGACGGCACCCCTCACGGCGGAGCAGCTATACGTCGTCGTGGCGGCGCTGCTGGCAGACGGCGGGGACAGTTTTGTCCACCAACACGGCCCGGCGCAGATCGCGGGAAGCATACAAGGGCCAGAGCGCGACGCGCCCCCCTGTGACACGCCACATTCTGCGGGCGCACCCGCGTCAGGGACGCAGGCGGCGGCGCACCCCCTCCCGGGCCTCAGCAGGGGGAGGCAGTGGTGCTGCAGACGGCAGGCTACCAGGCCATCCTGCACGGCCACGCCGGGGGTTACCGGTCGCACATCCTGGTCGGGGGCCGCTGGACCGTCTGGCACGGCACCGCCAGGCAAGGGGAATTCCCGCCCCAGCCCCATGTCGTCTGGCAGCAGGGGCCCACCCAGGCCTACTATATGACGGCGGACCCCTGGCCGCTAGCAGTCCTGCTACACACCGTCAGCGCCCTCTACAAGAGGCAGGAACCGGGATAGGTCAACCCCCCCGCACTGGTCTTGAGCCCCGACCAGGAGGAGCATCTACGGGCCGCATGGCAGGGAGACGCCATCAGGGCCACGGACGTCCCGGACCTCCACACGTGGCCAATCACGCACGCCCGCCCGGCGGCTATCCTAGCGGTGGCTCAACGGCGACAGCAGAACCCGCAGTGGGTGGTCTGCATGTTCAGCCCGGCGGACGGGCACATCGTCGTCTGCGAGCCCGAGCGCCTGCCGGGGCCCGAAGCTGTAGTCCGCGTGGCAGACTGTACTCGCATGATGGTCAAGGCGCTGCAGGAGGGCGAACACCACGCCCTCCTGCTCCAGGTCCGGCTGAAGGACAACGCCAAGGCAGCGAGGCCGGGAGTGTGGCCGGCAGCGGCGCACCTCGCCGACCTAGAGTTCCAGCTGGCAGTTCCGACCACAGTGTACCACTGGCTACAAGCCTTCCACGACCTGCGATGGAGGGGCAAGCCCGACCGCCAAATCGGCGCCACGCACTGGCAAGCGTTGCTGCAGGCAGACGCGGAGCGCGAAGCCGTCCGGAGTCTTGGACACGCGCCCGCAACCCGAGCCCTCAATGCGGCGGCCCCGGGCCGCGCATTAGCACCACACACGGTTCCACTGGCCAACCTGCCCCTCGAACCAGCGCCGGAGGGCGCCGACCGAAAGTCGGTGCCACTCCCCCCGGCGCGAGGGGCCACCGAACCAACGAAATGCCCCCTGTGTGCGGACAAGTACTACACAAGTCTGGCGATGCTGGATCACCTGACGTGGCAAGCGGTGCACGCTGCAGCCCCGGTGGACGACAAGGAGGCGGCCTCCCACATCCTCCAAAAGAGGGCACGGAGGTCCCCGTGGCATGCCCCGTACGCCAGGCGCCCCCCGCCCCAGGCGGCTGGCCACGCAGAAGGCGAGGAGGATGCACCCGGAGCGGCCCCGGGAGCCGGCGGTGCGGCCCAACAAGGATCCATCCCCGCGGAACCCGCCCCCCTGGCCCCCCTGTGGGCCCCGCTGGGAACGGGCTCCCCGCACCCCATGGCCCCGGCGCACCCAGGAGACCTGGCTGCCCCAGCGGACCAAGCAGTAATGCTGATGCGGGACAGCTGACTCCAGGGGGACATGGCGGACGACGCCCTATGGCTCCTCTCATGGAACCTGCGCAACGGCCTCGTCCCCCCGGACCAGTCCCTCCCGGACACGCTCTATCGGCGCCGGGGGCCGGCGGCCTGCAACGACAAGGAGCACCTCATCACCGGCATGCTACCCCGGGAGGGGGGCTTCGCCATCATGCTCCAGGAAACAGGGATCGCCATCCGGGCGTAGGAGATGCACCTGGCCGCGGCGCTCCGGGACAAGGGGTACACCCCCTTCTTCAGCAGCCGGCTGGCGGAGACGGGAGTGACCTCCACCTCGAGAGGGGGGGGCCTCCTCACCGCGGTCAGCAGCAAGTACGTGGCGGAGCACGAGATGCTCAGTTTCACAGAAATGGATCCCGGGAAGGCCGCGGCCCTGAAGATCTGCACAGACGGGGGAGGCCTTACCCTCATCAACGTCCATGGACCACAGGCAGGCTTCCCCCCGTGGGCGGGAAGGGCGGCGTTCTGGGCCGACATACAAATGTATGCCACGGCGCGCAGCCTCGGCGGGAGACAGCCGCTGGTCATCGCAGGCGACACCACGTTTACATGGATGCCACCTCCAACCCGGCCACGGAGCACTTCCGCGCGGGCTGGGAGGCCTGCGGTTTCCGGAGGCCCACGGCAGGCGGCGCTGAGGACATGAACCCCACGCTCCACCCGTCCCGGCACAGAGTGGACACCTTCCTGGTCAACGAACCTCTCCTGCCGTCGTTCCTGCAGGAAAGTGTCTGGGCCCGCGGCATGGCACATCCCCAGGTCATCAGGTCGGACCACCTCCTGGTCCGCCTGGCCCTGCCGGGCCTCCTCAACGCGGCAGGGCACGCGACGATGCCCACGCCCTACAGCCACACGGAGGGAACCCTGGCTGCCCGCTCCAGAGGACGGGCGGCCGGGGGAGGGACAGCGCCTGACACCAGGCGCCCCTCACAACAGTGGAAGGCACCCCCCCCGGGGACGCCCTTCCGCCACCCCCACAGCGAGCAACGCCGGCCCGCAAGGGCGCACGCTGTGGGGCCGGTGCTGGGTCCACACGCCCGCATCGACCGCACCCGGGACACACGGGTCGCGGAACCCTGGCTGCCCGCTCCGGAGGACGGGCGGTCGGGCGAGGGACAGCGCCTGACACCAGGCGCCCCTCACAACGGCGGAAGGCACCCCCCCCGGGGACGCCCTTCCGCCACCCCCACAGCGAACAACGCCGGCCCGCAAGGGCGCACGCTGTGGGGCCGGTGCTGGGTCCACACGCCCGCATCGACCGCACCCGGGACACGCGGGACGCGGGACCCTGGCTGCCCGCTCCAGAGGACGGGCGGCCAGGGGCCGCCGCTCCCACAACCCGAAGCCAAGTAGGGGGGAACCGGGACTGGACCGCCCCCCCCCAAGCACGCCAGACGGAGCACGGGACCGGGGCAGGACACGCGGAGGGGCACGGACCACGTGGAACGGCCCTACCAGCGCCCAGTGCCGGGACCATGCGAGATGCGCGTGCCACACCACCCAGCGGGGGGGGGAGCGGACACCGCGAGAGCGCGAGCGCACACACACGAAAAGGACACGCGGGGACTACCGGAGGGGCAACCGAACCGAGCGCGCGGAACGCACAGACCGCATGGAATGGCGTACCAGCGAGCGAGGGTAAGGGACATCCGGACGGGACGGCCCGCCACACGCAGCGCGGAACACGCGGGGCGGGAAGGGGGAAACAGGAGAGACACAGCACCAGGTACCGGCCCGAACCCCCCCCGAACCGGCCGCGAGCGCCGCGCACACACAGACGGGACACTGCACCCGCCAAGGCAGTAGTGGCGCACAGCGCCACGCCCCAACCCCTAGGCTAGGCAGCCTCCGCGCCAGCCCAAGGGGGTCCCACTGGCGACAAGCCAGTAGCACGGGCCCGGCGGCGCCGGCGCCCCGGGCGACCACGCATTAGGGGGGCGACGCGGTGGGTAAGCGCCCGCAGCCACGGCTGCGAATTGATGCACTGACCGAGGAGTGGCGAAACGGGAACGCCGGGGAAGGACGGGGCTCCGAGCTCTGTGAACCCGGGGGACTCCGCCACCAGGCAGGAGGTGCGTCTTGGAGGGCCCCCCACTAGGACCCGGTGGGAAGGATATCACCTGGCCCGACCAGGTGGCCCCCCGGGGCCGAAAGGCGTCTAGTACCCGCAAAATCAAATCTCAAACTCCAAACCTCCTGCCGTCGTCCCTGCGGGAAAGTGTCTGGGCCCGCGGCATGGCACATCCCCAGGTCATCAGGTCGGACCACCTCCTGGTCCGCCTGGCCCTGCCGGGCCTCCTCAACGCGGCAGGACACGCAACGATGCCCACGCCCTACAGCCACACGGAGGGCCGCCTCCTCCCATACGACGCCGAGGCTGTGCCCGTCCAACACTGCCTGTGTGCAGCGGTCACCGCCGCCCAGGATGAGCCCTCCGTGGCGCCTTGGCTGGGTCCCGCAGAGCAGCACGCCTACGGGTCCATGCCCGCGGCCGCAGTGGACAAGGTATCTGAACATCTCCACGCGGCGCATGACGCCCTGGCGCGTGTGGTGGGATGCCGGCAGCCGTTTCCAGCGGGGACGGACCCGGCGGGGGGGGACCCCCCTGAGAGTGGAAAACGGCTCCAGGCAGAGATCCTCTGCTACGATACCCTGGCAGCGTGCGCGCCGGCGGCGTACCAGGCGGATGCGGCACGGCATGGCATCCGGTTCGAGGCGGCGCTCCGGCTCACGGAGGAGCTGTGGGGTGCGTCGCCTGGGTTCCGCCCGGCCACGCAGGGCCAGCTACAGGAGGAGCTGGAGAGGCAAGCAGCCGCCCTCGGAGAGGACATCCGCCAACTGCGCACACTCCAAGCAGCTGACCGCAAGCGCGCCATCAAGGATTTCTGGCGCCGCCACGCCCCTGACATCGCCCAGCGGTGGAAAGCCGTGCGGAGGGCCATAGAGGTAGGGGCCCCGGGCCCGTCAGGCCTCCGGAATGTGCGGGTCCCCAACACCCAAACGCTCCTCACGGAGGCCCACGACGTGATGTTCGCGGTTCGAGCCTTCTGGCAGGAACTGTATGACAAACGTCCGGTGGACCTCCCTGGCTTCCAGGCGGTCCTCAGCCGCCACGTCCCCCGAATCCCTGACGGGGCCTGGGCCCAGGTCCAGCAGTACTCCATGCAGGAACTCCAGTCCGCCCTGGACAAGGCCAATGGCAAGGCCCCGGGTCCCAACCACGTGGAGGCCCGTTTCATCAAGGCCCTCCTGGCACCGGTCTAGTGGCTCCTGGTCCAATCCTACCGGGGGATCCTCCGCGGCGCCCCGCCGCCGATGAACTGGAGGGACGCGCACATCTGCCTCAGCCCCAAAGTACCGGGCTCCGCCCGACTGGACGACTACAGGCCCATAGCCCTAGGCAAGCTGGACATGAAGCTGCTCACGGGCCCCCTGACCCAGCGCATCACGGAAGTGCTCACACGGCACAGAGTGGTCAGCGACTGGCAGCAAGGGGCCCTCCCTGGCTCCAACACCGCCCCCCCCCTGTTCATGGCGCAGCGGCAGCTCCAATTGGGAAGGCCCAACTATGTCTTCTCCTTCGACGCCCGCAAGGCCTTCGACACCGCCCCGCACGGCGCCCTCCAGCTCATCCTGTGCCACCTCTCCGTGCCGCCGGAGGTCATCGACCTCCTGCTCTTCCTCCACACGTGCGCCAGGCTGCGCATCGTCACCGCGCACGGGCTGACACAACCCGTCCACATGCTGCGCGGTGTCCGGCAGGGCAACCCCGAGAGCCCTCTGCTGTACGCGCACCTCCTGGAGCCCCTGCTCAGGGCGCAGGGGCACCGTCTGCGCCCGCCCGCAGAGGCCGAACGGGGCCTCATCCAGGTAAAGAAGGTCCCTACCAGGACCGGCCCCCGCTGTGCCCCTTCCGCCTGTAACCCCTGCTGACTTGCTCCTGATCAACGATTGCATTTATCAAAATCCAGGGTCCAAAATCCAAACAATATAGAAAAAAAAATCCTCCTTCAACCCTGAACAGCAACCAGATCCCACAAATCCAGCAATAACCCAATCCACAATCCAATATACGCTGCGGGCTTCCGTTCAGCACACCGGTCGTCCCACGGTGGCGGGCATGTACAAGAATTGCACCAAGGACGAAAGCCCTGAAATTGGCATATGAACACAAATAAAGGAAAGTTAGGGAAAGAGGTAAACGTACACATTCACAGCCATACACCCCTCATTCCCTGGACTCAAGACCTTCCCTTGACTCACCCACATATTGCCCTGAACCAGGTCAATTGAGATGGCTGAATGCCATGTGTCAAACGTCACTACACAAACCCCAAAAATGTATTCACTCCCCAGCCTATAAACCCTAGCCCAATAGGGGAGGTGGCGTGTCATGGCCTAGAGTGGCACTCAGGACCATGCCCTACCCTGACATAACCTTGGTTGGACTTGGAGTCGATTGGGCATGGAGAATTGCCCCATGATGTTGACCTCACAACATGGCAAAATCTGGCAAATCACACCATTATGCCGAAAATTCAATTATATACTCAAAAATGCATACGGCAAATATTCAAATGCTCCATGCATGTGTCAAACCGGAAAGTAATAAACAAGGGTGATATAGACTAAAGGTCCATGCCCAAGAATATTCCATCATTGGCTCCGAAACCCCTCCGGTTATGTACATGACATGCTTCACAAGTCAACTCATGAATTTGACACCTCATTTTGTGAGGCCTCGTGTGCCAAGCCAAAGTGACCACGTGATCCGGATCTCTAGGCACTTTACTGTTAGCCGGCCAGTTGAGCACATGAAACACAAAAATGAGCTTAAAATGAGGTCAAAAACATGAAAATATGTCCAAATACAAAGTTGTCATGATAGTATATCTCTATGCTCACCCCTGATATCCGCGCATGTTTCGATATACAAATGATTAGAACCATTTGCGAACAATTCTCCCCCTTGGATCCCCAATCGGGCGCATGGAGATACCTTCACCGCTCATATCTACATGCCCCATGAAAATGGGAGTGCACTCATGGATCTCTTTGCCAAACATACCATGAGCAATACATACGCGGTAGACTTCGTCTAGCGCCTTGAATCCCACAATTGGGACATGGGCAAGGCCCTTGTCACGTCTGGCTCTCCATCTCTTCGGCCACACGAAGATATATAACATGGGCATGAGCATATCCAGACATATTCTACCAATATCACACATAGCCCTTAAAATAGGCTCCCACCATGGTATGCCTTGCCCTCCCATGGTCATAACTTTGGGTTAAATGGACGTGGAAACCTAAAGAAAGATGCTATGCCACCGCAAGACTCATGCGCTACACTCGAAAGTCATAATATCAAGTCCGGACACATGGTCAACAAGTTATAAACAAGTTTCTACCATGTTGACCATGATCCTATGATACAACGAGTGTATGTGATGACCCAAGGTGTTGGACCCTATTAAAAATAAGCTGAGACTAAGGCGCTTGCAACGCAACCTTTCTTGTTCTCTTTCCTCACACTCGCGCTCAGATATGGCCCCTCAAAGTGGTCCCACGATTCACTTTTGTTTCCCTTATATCTTCAAGTCAAATGGGTGGCAAGTATAAGGGAAACCTGATTTGGGCTTAGGGAAAGGAGTATGACCACTCGAAGAAGACCAAATCAAGTGCGGCGATGTCGAAGTCGAAAATCCGATTTCGACATCGCAAAAAATTCAGATTAAAATTTCAAGTGCATATTTAGAAAATTGCAGAAGCAACGAACCCTTTACTAATGAAATCTGACCCTTCATCGGGGTTTCCGCCAAAATATCTGGAAATAACAGTTAACCAATCGGTTACCGCAAAATCGCGAGCAAACTGACAGTCGCCGATACATTGACCATCAGAACGAAAGGCTCAAAAATTACGGAAACATTATGATAAAAAAACCCTGTTGATTCCTGACATTCCGATATATAAATCTCCGCTGGCGGTGCCTCGGTACTGAATATGGCCGCTCATAGCCGGAATGGCCAAACCTATCACACTATCACATCGGGTTAGGTCAGGTGGATGGGAGAGTATGATATCAGCCAATGGCGGCTTGCCGGCACATAGATACACACCCCAAGTGACCCAAAGATGGCCACGGGGGTCCGAACCGGCTTCACCCCCCTTCTCAGAGCGTTGTTACCGCTCGGAAACCATTAAAGAGAGGACGGGAGGACCCCAACGGGCTCCAACCCCCCTTCCCCATGTCCCAACGACACATGGAGGCCCCACACACGTTGTAGGCGTCCCCCAGGCCCCAAAGGAGGGTTGAGGACACTGATAATCGGTGCCCTACGCCATATCGAGTCTCCTCTTGATCTACAACATGGACCAAGGGGATCAAAGATAGAAAAACGTCGTCGGTTGACCTAAAAAAGTATACCACAATGAAATATATATGTGGAGGCCGAGTGAAGGGGGTATATGGCCAATCAAGGCCGTAAAATCCCCGGATGAACGCCCTCACCCGTCTCCCAACCACAGAAACAAACAAAAATGCCAGGGGGGATCCATTATGGTGCTACAGCAGCAACCAAGTGGACCAACACGTCCTTGACATCCAAAGAAATATTTATTTTCTTCAGATAGTCCATCCAGACCGTGGTATACCTCGGCACGAAACTGCTCGGAGGCTCCCACGAATCCCTGGATGCGGCGAATCCCTTCCAACGGACTTTATAAAGCCTCCCCCCAGGCGTCCCCGGGTCCAGCTTGTCCGCTAGGATCTTCTCAGCGGTGAAGTCGTCGTCCTCACCCTCGTCGTCCGAGTCCACATCGCCGGCCGTGAACTCGAAGGTGACGGGACGTCCGCTGGGGTCTGGTGCTCGGGGACGAAGGTTGGTATGATCGCCCTCCAGGATCTTGTTATCCCCCACACGAACCGCATACACATCCTGCCCAACCCTCCGCACGATCACCCCCGGCACATACCAAGATGCCTGCCGATGTCTGGACAGGACATCCTTGTGGTGCCGCTCCACCCACACGGTGCCTTGGAGAGCATACTTCTGGACCTTTCCCTGCTTGAAGTACTTGGCCCTCTTGTCATGCTCGTCCTGAAGTGCCTTACACACCTTGGCCGCCGTGTTGTCCGCCTCAGCCATCATGGCGTTCGCATCCCGGGCCACTTTGCCATGGTTCAACCACGGGAGAGTGCGTGACACTCGATCCCGTAGGAACAGGATGCGATGGGGCGACAGTCCAGTGGGCCCCGGAAGGTCGTGATACGCTTGGAGTACTCTCCACAGCGAATTGTACCTATTCCGGCCCGTTTCGTCGATGTGCAGCTGGCGAAACTTCTCGAACATCTGCCGCCCTGCCATCTCAGCCCGGCCATTCGACCGGCTGTGGTATGCCACGGTCTTGGCGCGCCGAATCCCCATGTGCTTGCACATCGTCCTGAACCACGTCACCACGAATTGACTGCCCCGATCGCTGCAGATGACAGCCGGGACATCAAAAATCGTCAGCCAATGCCTGATCATGGCATTAGCGACGGTCTGGCCTGCAGCCCCACTCCATGCTTGTCCTTCTTGTCCTTCTTCTTGGACTTCTTGCCAGGGACCGCCACGATATACCCACCGTGGCTATCCACCGCAAGGATGACACAGTCGTAGGTCTCTCCTTCCACGGTGACCTCAGGCATGGCGAATACATCCATGGCCACGGACCGCATAGGGGCCTCCGGTATAGCCGTATACACCGGGTTACCCGCTGTGGAGTGGTTGGGGCTCTTCATGGCCCGACACACGGCGCAATCGCTGCAGTACTTGTCCAGGAGGGGAACTTGAAGCGCCACTCCAGGTCCTGCTGCATCTTGTCCCGACCGGGATGCATGAGCTGGGCGTTGTGCCAGTGGTCAATGAGTTCCTCCACTCGGTTCTCAGGGACCAGTAGCTTGTCCTTGAGGAACAGTTTGTCTGCATCCTCGGTCAAGCCCTCAGGCCACTCGTCGTCCGACGGGGCGCTCACGGCATTCCAGTACTTGCTCCAGTGCTCGGATGCCGCGTAGTCATCCGACCATTCCTCTGTGAGCACCGACCTGACTAGCTCTACAGGGGCCACCATCCATTGCTCGAGGGTTTCCTCTCCAATAGCTTGGACGCGGGCACCCCGGAACTTGGCCAGGTCCGTACGGTTTGCCATCACTACAAAGCACTTGACCCCCTCTTGCTCCATGGCCTTCTCCATCTCGATGATGCGCTTGGCCTCCTCGGTTTCCTCGGAGTCCCCATGGCTGTATATGTCCATCCAAGCCTTGCCCGCGGGGTAGGCCAATCAACTGAGGCAATCTGCCACAGTGTTGTCCTTCCCCGGGACGTATACGACGCTGAGGTCGAGCTTGGCGAACGTCTCATGCCATCGGGCCCTCCTTGCTGCCGGTTCGAGGGGGTGTCGACGTGCTCCTTGTGCCAGCTCTGCAAGGACTGATGGTCCGTGCAAACCACCACCGGTTGCAATCCGATGTGCCCAGACCACTTCCTGAGCGCACAAACAATGGCGTACGTCTCCTTCTCCCTCGCAGTCCAGGTACGGCGTTGGCCCTCGGCCAGGATCCGACTCCAAAACGCCACGGGTACGTGTGACCCGTCGTCCCGGATCTGCTCGAGAACTGCCCCCAGGGCATAGTCCGAGGCGTCTGTCCGTAGCACGAATCCCGTGTCCGGGTCCACCAGGAACAGTCTCAGCTGCCCCAGGAGTCGCTCCTTCAGGCGGCTGAACGCATCTTCGGCCTCAGGGGTCCAGACAAGCTTCTTCTTGCTCCCCTTCCGGCCATCGAACTTGCCCACCTCCAGCATCTTGTGCAGCGGCCCCGACAGTTCTGCATACATTCGGACATAGCCCGAATAGTAGTTGCAGAACCCCATGAAGGATCGGAGTTCGCTGATGGTCTGGGGCTTTTCCCAGTGGTGCAGGGACGCCAGCTTCCCAGGCATGGGACGGCGTTGCCCGTGACCAACCACGTGACCCGCGAACTCCACTTCCTTCACGAAGAGTGAGGCTTTTGTGGGCTTGCACACCATGTTGTGCTTGTGCAACTCGCTGAGCACTCGGCGCAGATCCTTCTCATGCGCTTCGATGAGCTCGTCCTCAGTCATGTCTTCCGTGCCGGATCCGATGATGATGTCATCCACAAAGGGGTCGGCACAGTCCCGGACAGGACCGAGTAGGTCCTCCATCATGCGCTGGAAAGAGGCGTTGCCATTCCTGGCGCCCATAGGCACCACTTTCCACTGCATGGGCCCCAGCGGCGTCGACATCGCTGTACAGGGCCTGGAGTCCGGGTGTAGCGGCATCTGGTGATAACCGTGTTTCAGGTCCAACACCGTGAAGATCCGCTTTTTCTGTTGTTTTTGGAGGATGGAGTCGATCAGGGGAAGCGAGTACGAGTCGTGCTTGGTCTGCTCGTTCAAACCTCTGTAATCAACCACCAACCTCCCGTCGCCCTTCTCCTTCTTGAGCACGATGAAGGCTGGGCTGGCCCACTCACTGTCGGAGGGTTCGATCCATCCGCGCTCAATGAACTCGGCCAACAGCTTCTTCATGGCCTCGGCTCGATCGCCCTGAAGTTGGTACTCCCAATGACGATAGATCTTGGGGTTCGGCTTCAGCTTGATCTTCGCTGTGCCAAACCTCCCACGATCTGGAGGGTTCTTGTTGGCGACGCCACTGAACAGCCGCGGATAGGCATTGATCAGCCTCTCCTTCAGCTCGGCGACCTCGGAGTTCTCCTGGGCCTCTTCAGCCGCTTGCTTCGGTATCGATACAACCGTCCGCACTGCGGTATAGGCCTCTTCTGGGTCGGAATCCGACTTCTCCTCGTCCGATATGCCGTCTTCATCGTCGTGCGGTGCACTTCCCACCGATAATCTTCGAAAATTTGCGGCGTCGGGCTGGTTCTTGTCGCTATCGGCACCCATTCTTGGACAATCCCACGTCGGCGGGTCCGACCCAACCGGACCATCGTATTGGTCCGCGATGTGATCCATGACCCTCGCCACGAAGTCATCCTTCTCGTACTTGCCGGTGACCAACCTCTTGTCATCCCACCAATCCGGAGATGTGACCATGGCCCGCCTCTTCTTGGCTGCCACCCGGTCGTGCATCCCCATCCGCACGTAGTTGACGACGTCGTCGATCTCGGAGTGGGACAGGATGTTAATGCCATCCACTGGCTGATCTGTTCCCTCCTTGGGCTCAAACATGACCTTCATGGGCACCGCCTCCACCCTACGGATGAATGCCTCATCACCCGTGGGCTGGGCGTGCGCCCCATCCACCAGGGGAGCCTTGGTACCCCACGCTTGACCCAGAGAAGGGCATTCATACACCCTTGGCGTCGATGAACAGCTCCTTCTCTGGCCTGAATGACATCTCGTTCAGTGTGATGGAGTCCAGCGTCAACTTGAGACCTTCCAGCGGACATGGGGTGGATCCTATGCCGGTTATGACCAGGATCCCCTTCGCCCTATCCGCGATGATCTTCTCCACCGTACGTCTGGTGTTGTCCAGGGAGCCATGCCAATACATGCGCCCCCACTCCTTCCAACCCCAATGCCTGTGCCAGGCTGAGTCTCCTCGATGCCAATGCCTCCTACACTTCCGCAAAAGTGGGGCATCCCGGGAAGCGAAGACGTCCGTCCCGGGTGCTTCGGCTCCCAGCGTCTGGATCATCCTGGCACTGTGGCATACACCTGCGGCGCCATTCCATACTCCGTGAGCTGAACTCCACGGTCTCCTCTGGACTTGGCACCCACAGCTTGCACCGCTTGGATGATCCGATCCTCTTCCTCAGCATTCCATTGGGATGATCCGCATGCATAGTCCGTGGACAGCCATGTGAGGCATTCATCATCCTCCCGGACCAGCGTTGCACGATGGGGAAGGGCTCCAATGGCGTTTGCCACCATGAATTCATACCCCATGATCATATCCCAATCTGTAATGTCGGCCACATAGAAGTTCCCTGATAGAGTGCTTCTCTTCGCCAGATCAGGGCGGTTCAAGCGCTCATGCTCCCAGAATTCCATACTGATAGTGGCCTCATGGGTGCCACCACCCATAATGTCACCATTGGCCACCTTCAGGCGTACCGGTCTACGGCTGGGCTGCAGAGATTCCTCCTTGAACAACCCTCTCCAGACCAGGCTAACCTGGGCACCCGTATCCACCAAAACATCCACCACCAACTGCTCTTGTCCGCAGCGTACACGCACCTTCAAGTGCAACTGCCGCTCGTCGCCATGCGGTGTATGGACGACTCTCACGGCATGCAACTCTAGCACGTCCGGGTGCATCAGGACTTCGAGGGTATGATCACGGATGGTGTAGATCTTGGGTTGGTCTTGCCTGTCCACGGGGCTCTCCGTGGTCGCTCCTTCCTTCTTACCACGTCCCTTGCGCACATAAACTTCCCTTGGCAGGGCGCTCCAGGGGTTGGGAGTGGCAAGACTCAGTGGTTTTGGCACTTCTGGAGCCTTCTTCGGCACCCGATGTGCCTTCGCTTTCTCTGGGATTCCACTCATTTTCGGAGGAGAGACCTCCGAGGTCCCACTCCCGTGGGGGCTCCTCTAGACTTGACTTCCCGCAGCCCCTTCCGGCTGCGATTCGCCAGGACTTTGTCCACCACGTTGCTGGGCTTTGAGTTCCTCCAACGTCCTCAACATGTCCTCAGCAACTTCTTCGATCGACCTCACTCGTCGGTCTTGGCCAGGTCCACCACCATAGCCTCTTCCTCCGCCTTTTCCTTGGCCTTTGCCTTGGCCTTTTCCCCCGTCTCCGCCCTTCGCCTTCCGATCAGAAATTCGCTGCTCCTTGGGCTTCTTCTCGGGGTGAGCGGCGAAGTAGGCCTTCTTGT
This sequence comes from Eutreptiella sp. 'Long Island Sound 2002', assembly GCA_964036045.1. Taxonomy (NCBI): domain Eukaryota; phylum Euglenozoa; class Euglenophyceae; order Eutreptiales; family Eutreptiaceae; genus Eutreptiella; species Eutreptiella sp. 'Long Island Sound 2002'. The sequence goes on along the minus strand of OZ038380.1, from coordinate 67,049,177 downwards.
CCGCCTCATAGACCTTGCACTGACAGTGGTCGTGTGCATGGTTGTTTCCCTTGCCATAACAGACCCAGCACCCGTCGTGCTGAGACCTGTACTCCCGGAATGAGAGCGGTGGGTTCCCGATCCTCCTTGGCTCTCTGTTCTTCTTGGGTCCCACCTTGTTCCATCCGGACCTATCCTGCCCATGTTCTCTCACGTTGTGCGCCACAAACGCGAAGAAATGGGCCTCCTCGTGATCCTCCCGGGACCAGTGGTCATGGCCACTTCCACTACCATCCTCCGCGGAGTTGGCCGTGTCCTCCTGGATCTCCCGATGATGGCGGTCTTCTCGGTGGCCTCGTTGTCCATGACCATGTCGATCCTGCACGTGGGCCTCGTTCTTTGCATTGAGCTTCAACTCCACCGTGATGTACTTCACAATCTCGTCCAGGCTCATGCGGGCGAAGATGACCTGCATCCTCAGCGGCTCCCCGCGCCTCCACTCCATGTTGTTGAGGCGCAGCAGCCTTTGCCCCATGGAGTTTCCAAATACCTCCACGTACACGGCGTTCTTCAGTCCCAACATCCGGTTGGGCTCGCCCAGGTTCCTCCTGAAGAACTCCATGATACCCGCATGGGTATCCTCCGCCGCCATGATCCTCACCGCCACCCGCTTCTTGGCTCGCTTCTTCTCCTCGTCCTCCACTCTCCTCTTCCAGTTGCCGGGGAGGACGTCCTTCAGCAGGTGGCGGATCTCGCTGGCCTCATTCCAGTCCTCCACCAGCTTGAGGCATCTTCGGTACTTTTGAAGGTACCGGTTCCACTCCCGGACCCGCAGCTCACCGCGGTGCAGCGGCAGCGGGATGGACCACAAGTCGTCCAGCTTCTGGTTCGGAGCGTCCACCCGCTCCTCATCCTCCAACCACTGGAGGCAGGCCTGCTCCGTAAGGATCAGTCCTTCCCGGATCTGATCCCGCAGCTCCTCCTTCAGGTCCTGCGCCAGCCGGTGTGGGAATGTCCGGCATACCCACTAGTCCCGCGGCGCTCCCCGCATCTCACCGACGACCTCCTCGGCAAAGTCCTCCCAATCCAGGATGAAGTCATCCAGGTTGGAGGGGTTGCCATCGTAGTAGGGGATTACAATTTCCCTGAGGTCGTCAATCCTGATGGCGTCTCCGACGTCCCCAGCCACCACTCCACCGAGACGGATACCACCTGTGGCCGGGGGGTGTGAGTACACTCCCCGTACATCCCTCTCCTCCATGGAGTGCGGTCCAGTTGGGCCAGAACCCATGGGGTTTGGAATGCGGGAAGGACTTGCTCCATCGGCCGTCCATATCCCCGTATTGGGGTCCTTCGCCCACAGGTTTCCGCCTGGATGACCTCGACCATGTCCGTCGGCGCTTCCCATGGTTCGCCCCTGCATGGTCTGGCTCTGGATCTCCTCTTCCGCATAAACTGCATGGGCAGTCGTAGTGATCGGTAGATCCTGGGCGGCATGGGACATCTGTACCGTCAGGCTCCTCGGGTCCGTGGTTACGTGCCCTTCCCGCATGGACCCAGCTGGTGCCGTGTGTTCCCCGAGCATTGTGGATTCGCTGAACATGGGAACAAACGGCAGCGCACCCGGGTCAACACGCGGAGGCGCGTAGGGTGCCTCTGCCGGACCGCCCATGGGTTTATCCATGGCGCTCCAGAGGGTCTTAACCCGCTCCACCAGCTCTGCCGATGCCGGCTTTGCCGGGAGCTCCGGACCCGAGGCGAGGGGCTGTAGCTCCTCTAGCCTTTTCAGGCGTCCCGACATGTCCTCCACCAGGTGGGGGAGGCTGTCCACCACTCGCTGCTGCTTCTCCAGGGCCAGCTCCAGATGTTCCCGGTACCCGTCCCGTTCCGCTGGCAGCTCCTCCATGTCTTTCTCCGCGGCCGACTGGTCATCCAGGATCCCGGCGACGTCCTCCTGTAGGACGTCCTTCGCGTTGTCCAGGCTGTAGAGGCGCTGCACGATGGCGTCCATCCCCATCTTTGGGTACTTGCCCATGAGGAAGGACACGTGCTCGCAGTGGCACTCAGCTTGCTTTCCACCTGATTTGCCGCATCCCGCGGTTCTCGGGGCCTCGCACTCATCGCCCATGGGCGTATCGCCCACGGCGTCCATCTCTGGTCCTGTGTGCCGGGGCACAGGTGCCGTCTTGGCCCTGGCTGGCCTCTCCAAGCCCTCGGCGTCGTGCTTCAGGGCGCGCTCGGGGGCCGTATGCGCCCTGGCGGTCGGCGCGGACATCTCCTCCGACTCCGAGGGGAAGCAGGTCCGATAGCCATCGGAGTGCCCCTTGGATTCCCACAGCCTGACCGGGCTTGGGTCCGTATCCATAGCCCCGGCGTCCCCTGCCGCGGGCTTGGGTGACCCGCGCTTCCGGTAGCGCCGGGCCCGTCCTCCACTGCTGCCTGAATGGCAGGCCTCCTCAGAGTCCTCAGTGGCGGAGCGGAGGTTGCATGGCTTGCGGCAGCGACGCTTGCACATGGGGACCAGGTCCTCCATGTCAAGTCCTCCTCTTCCTGAATGTCGTACTTCTCTTCGGGCTTCAACTTCCGGAGTTCGCCATGCTCTTGAGCGTCTCGGCTCTTCCCTGGCTCCAATCTCGGGCGTGGTCTCCACCGAGTTCACAATACGCACCCGGGGCGTACTTGGGCAGGGCTCATAGGGGCCCAAGTCCCCGGGTCGGCTGTAGGTAGGGGCAGCAGGTACGCCTCTGCTACCATAAAGAAGGTCCCTACCAGGACCGGCCCCCGCTGTGCCCCTTCCGCCTGTAACCCCTGCTGACTTGCTCCTGATCAACGATTGCATTTATCAAAATCCAGGGTCCAAAATCCACAAATACAGAAAATAACATCCTCCTTCAACCCTGAACAGCAACCAGATCCCACAAATCCAGCAAAAACCGAATCCACAATCCAATATACGCTGCGGGCTTCCGTTCAGCACACCGGTCCTCCCACGGTGGCGGGCATGTACAAGAATTGCACCAAGGAAGAAAGCCCTGAAATTGGCATATGAACACAAATAAAGCAAAGTTGGAAACAGAGGTAAACGTACACATTCACAGCCATACACCCCTCATTCCCTGGACTCAAGACCTTCCCTTGACTCACCCACCTATTGCCCTGAACCAGGTCAATTGAGATGGCTGAATGCCATGTGTCAAAAGTCACTACACAAGCCCCAAAAGTGTATTCACTCCCCAGCCTATAAACCCTAGCCCAAATGGGAAGGGGGCGTGTCATGGCCTAGAGTGGCACTCAGGACCATGCCCTACCCTGACATAACCTTGGTTGGACTTGGGGTCGATTGGGCATGGAGAACTGCCCCATGATGTTGACCTCACAACATGGGGAAATCAGGCAAATCACACCATTATGCCCAAAATTCAATTATATACTCAAAAATGCATACGGCAAATATTCAAATGCTCCATGCATGTGTCAAACCGGAAAGTAATATACAAGGGTGATATAGATATAAGGTCCATGCCCAAGAATATTCCATCATTGGCTCCGAAACCCCTCCTGTTATGTACATGACATGCTTCGCAAGTCAACTCATGAATTTGACACCTAATGTTGTGAGGCCTCGTGTGCCAAGCCAAAGTGACCACGTGATCCGGCAAATGGTGAGGTGCAACACCGGAGCACATGCCGACATATAAGCAACATACCATAGTTCACGAATCTCTAGGCCCCTTACTGTTAGCCGACCAGTTGAGCACATAAAACACAAAAATGAGCTTAAAATGAGGTCAAAAACATGAAAATATGTCCAAATACAAAGTTGTCATGATAGTATATCTCTATGCTCACCCCGGATATCCGCGCATGGTTCAATATACAAATGATTAGAACCATTTGCGAACAATTCCCCCACTTGGATCCCCAATCGGGCGCATGGAGATAACTTGGCCGCTCATATCTACATGCCCCATGAAAATGGGAGTGCACTCATGGATCTCTTTGCCAAACATACCATGAGCAATACATACGTGGTAGACTTAGTCTAGCGCTTTGAATCCCACAATTGGGACATGGGCAAAGCCCTTGTCACGTCTGGCTCTCCATCTCTTCGGCCACACGAAGATATATAACATGGGCGTGAGCATATCCAGACATATTCTACCAATATCACACATAGCCCTTAAAATAGGCTCCCACCATGGTATGCCATGCCCCTCCATGGTCATAACTTTGGGTTAAATGGACGTGGAAACCTAAGAAAAGATGCTATGCCAGAGCAAGACTCATGCGCTACACTCAAAAGTCATAATATCAAGTCCGGACACATGGTCAATAAGTTATAAACAAGTTTCTACCATGTTGACCATGATCCTATGATACAACGAGTGTATGTGATGACCCAAGGTGTTGGACCCTATTAAAAATAAGTTGAGGCTAAGGCGCTTGCAACGCAACCTTTCTTGTTCTCTTTCCTCACACTCGCGCGTAGATATGGCCCTTCAAAGTGGTCTCACGATTCACTTTTGTTTCCCTTATATCTCCAAGTCAAATGGGTGGCAAGTATAAGGGAAACCTGATTTCGGCTTAGGGAAAGGAGTATGACCACTTGAAGAAGACCAAATCAAGTGCGGCGATGTCGAAGTCGAAAATCCGATTTCGACATCGCGAAAAATTCAGATTAAAATTTCGAGTGCATATTTAAAAAATTGCGGAAGCAACGAACCCTTTACTGATAAAATCTGACCCTTCATCGGGGTTTCCGCCACAATATCTGGAAATAACAGTTAACCAATCGGTTACCGCAAAATCGCGAGCCAACTGACAGTCGCCGATACATTGACCATCAGAACGAAAGGCTCAAAAATTACGGAAACATTATGATAAAAAAACCCTGTTGATTCCTGATATTCCGATATAGAAATCTCCGCTGGCGGTGCCTCGGTACTGAATATGGCTGCTCATAGCCAAACCTATCACACTATCACATCGGGTTAGATCAGGTGGATGGGACAGTATGATATCAGCCAATGGCGGCTTGCCGGCACATAGATACACACCCCAAGTGACCCAAAGATGGCCACGGGGGTCCGAACCGGCTTCACAGGCCTACATAGACGACCTGCTGGTATTGGCCCACACGCTGCAGCACTTCGTCGAGGGCGTGGAGGCGGTGGCCGCATACCTGGGGATGATGGGCATGGAGCTCAACCCCCGCAAGTGCCCCATGGCCACCACGGAAGGGGTCCGGGGCCTGCAGCTGCGCCTCTGTCCCCACCTGGAAAACCCATGGCACTCGGTACCGGCGGCGGACTCCGTCCCCTACCTGCGACTCCAGCTGCAGCCGGACGGGGAGTTCTCCCTGCAGCGCAAACACTGCCTGCGCCTGGGGGCGGTGCACCACTGGTGCCTCAACACCCTCGGGCCACCGAAAGTGGTACAGGACGTCATCCTGGCGATCCTAGGGGGGTCGGAGCAATACGTTGCCCCTTTCATCGCCGACGACTCAGACACCGCGCGCCACCTGGACCACATCACGGTCCAGGTTCCGAAGGACAGGGCGCGGTACGCCTTCGACGCCTCGCGGGACAGCCTGCAGGATGACCGGACCCTGGAGCTCACACGGCTGCCCACGCGGTGCCAGCAGGCAGCGGTGGCCCTCGTGGGTACATTTGTCCACCACCGCTCCACCTCCGTGCGCGACGAGGCCACCAAGATGTTCTGGGAAATTGCCGGCGCGCACGGAATATGCCCCGAGGTGCACTACCCCGGCCCGGAGTTTGCAACCCTGGCGGCAGGCGACTGGGTCCACCGCATACCCCGGGCCCTGGCCGCCCTGGGAGTGGGGCTCTACAACCCCATCGCGTGCCCCAGGGCAGGCCATGTCCAACTACAGTCCCCACCGGGCAACATCGTCACTTGCGCACCGCCAACCTACAACACCGCAACACGTGCGGCCTGACGGTGCCGCACACGACGCCGTGGCATGGGTACCACGGGCCACACCACTCCTTCCCCGACAACGATGACCCATGGCCGACAGCGGTGCCGGAATGCCTCAACCAGTGCGCCGATGAACACCTCCACTATTGCCGCCGCGATCAGGAACCCACCAACCACGCCGGGTGGCGCGACGCTTTGGTTCACCTCTTCCACACCACCAGCACGCAGGACCCCCGCCTGAGACTCGTCCATCCAATGAGGTCTAGGCAGGACGCCCACACTGGCCCACGGGTGACCCCTGACGTCCTGCACCTTCACGTCGGGGGCTGCCGCTGTCGGGGCAGCCTTTCCCCCCCCGAGCAGGGGGCGGCATACCACCCACCGGCGGCCCTCCTGTACATCCTCCGCGATGTACTCGCGGAAGGCGAGCACCAGGAGCCTAACGCGGATGTGGCGTGGCCCGAGCCCCTGTGCCCACGGCCCCACGCGCCGACGCCGGTGTGGTTGGTGACCACGGACGACCAATGCACCCGAGCGACGAAGCAAGCGCAGCTCCAGACCGAGTGGGTGATAGTGCAGGTGGGGGCAGGCCAGCCCCGGCCCCGTGGACTCCCCCGCGGCACCGCCCTGTTGGTAGCTACGGAGGTGCCGCACAACCCACACATGGCAGTGCACGCGCTGGAGGACCAATTGGAGGACACGGGACACCTGGTGGTGCACCAGCACGGAGTCCAGGCGTGGCTCGGGGAACATGTGACGGCACTCCGGTCCTGGGCAAGCACGATCGCTGGAGCAGAGGTCCGACTGCACGACCCCCCGGCGGTCAGCCCCGGCGACACCAGGGCGCTGAGCGTGGACCAACTGACCCCCGGGCACCCCGACGTCTGGTGGCACTCCGCCAACCTCAACGCGGGGTGGCTCAGCCCCATCGGGTACTACTGGATCCCGGAGACCTGGGGCCACACCTCCTCCGATGCGTTGGGGGGCGGACCCTGCAAGCACGGCACCAGCGTCGCTCTCGCCGGCGACGATGGCTCCGGGACGGCCTGCGCGCGCGGGGACAACACGCCGGGCACCCGTTCTGGTATGTCCGAGCCACCTCACACCACAGCGACACCCTACTGCACAAGGCGGACTGAGCGGCGTCCCAGGGCACCGTCCTGCAGAACACGCCCCCGGGCCCCAGCCACGCCCAACTCATCGTCGCCGGTCATGACGGCCACCTCGACCTACGGCCCCCCACGATGCGGACGCTCGGCGAGATCGCGCATCGAGCACGAAAGACCACGCGCTGACGCACCGAGGACACACACCTCGGGGCGCGGCCCGCGCCACGGCCTATGTCCACGCCCAAGACCTCACCGTGACGGCCACCAACCACCGGGCGCTGCGGGCCAGGGACGGCCACATGCCGGTGCAACGGAGGCTCCGCGTCCGAAAGGAGCGGCTCTCCCGCGTCGCCATCCTCCTACAGCCAAGCCTCCTCTGCGGCGGCCCCGAGAAGACCCCGGTGCACATGCACGTGGGGTGCGCCCACTCGCGGCTCCTCTGGCCCCACCACCGACCGGCGCTGCAAGAGGCGGCCCGCCACCTCCTGCCCGGGGACAAAGCCCTGTGGGTGGCCTCGTGGCGCTCCGCGGGCGCCGCGTGGACGGAAGTCTTCTGCTGTGCGCTGGTGCCCGAGGAGGCGGAGGCGCAGCTCCGCACCATAGCCCGCTACGACCCGCCGGGAGGGACCTCCGTGGACAATTCCTTCCAACACATGCTCCGGCTATGGGATTTCGCATGGGAGCTTCGCAACCACCGGCTGGAGCAGCTCCTCCGCGAGCCCCTAAGCGCAGCAGCCTGGGTGCACCGATGGCTCACCGCGGGGGAGGGCAACTGCCCCCCCACTCCCCCGGGCCCTGACAAGGACTTTGTAGCCTCCCTCTGTGTCGTGAATGGCACTCTGGAGTGACAGCCACAAGAGGACCCCGACCGGTACCGGGACCTGCCAGGGGGTTTCTCGAAGCACCTGCAAGAGGCCCTCTTCCCACAGTCGATCATCGGGCGCGGCTCCATGACCGCATGGGAGGCACGTATAGTGGGGGAGGAGTGGGCGCGCGAGTGGGGCCGGTGGTGCGCCGCCACGCGCGCCCCGGAGACCCCTGCGCAACGGTACGCCGCCATCCCGCTCGAGGGGTGGGGGCCGCACACCCGGCCGAGGCCCACCATGATCCGCGGGGCGGGCCCCGACCACCCGTGGGACGCAGCGACGAAAGAATGGCTACAAGCGGCCCCTGGAGCCACAAACACGGTGGAATGGGGACGTGTCCTCGCTAATCCGAGCGCCAGTCCCCCCCCGCATCGTCCCCCACACCGCCAGCGTGCTCCGAGCCACGGAGATACACACATGGGGACGCGACGCGACCACCATCTGATGGCACCCCCCGGAGGACGCAGCCGCCCGGCTCGCCGTGGCGCACTTCGAAACTGGGGAACCTGTGTACGATGACGCCCTGTCCCGGCTGGACGACACCCAGGGGCCCTTACTCCTCATGCTCCCCACCGACCTTGCAGCCGCGCTGCGCCAGGAGCTGGACAGCTGCGACGGGCTGCGAGTAGAGTGGGAGGCAGTCGCAGACGGCAACCTACTGGCCCTCCTCCACCGGGACGCCGCGGACGAGTGCCAGTGGGACATGCTGACGCCCCACCTCACCGGGCGCCACCTGTATATGGCAACCCCCCCCCGGGGGCACCCCCGCCCGGCATGGGATGACCTCATCGCCGCCTTCCACAACCACGGGATTCTCCCCGACAACACGTGGCGGAAGGTGCAGCAGAAGACGCTCGGCAGGGACTACGGGCGCCACGTCCGCGCCCGCCTGCTCGAGAACCGGGACCCCCTCCGACAGAGGTGGGACAACCTCTGGCTCTGCCATCTCGGCCCCTGGTCGCTGCCCTCCCACCTCCCACACACCTGCCACCTCTGCGGGGAATGTGACACGGTGTCCTCCGCAGCGCCGACAGGTACCAACAGGTGCGCGCAGTGCTCCAAGGTGGCCGCGTGCCCCTGGCCCGAGCCTCCCGCGGGCCCACACAGGCGCACGGAGGAGGAGGCTTTGCACCGGCGCATCGGGGGAGCACACGCCCCCTAGCAGGAAACGCGCGGGCCCCGCGGGGGCCGCCCTCCTGTAAATCCACGTGCACCTGCGGGACCCCACGTCCGTCGCGCACCTGTCGCACGTGTTCGCGCCCTGACCCCCACCCGCCGCCACACTTTGCAGAGCCCGCAGCACCATGCCTCGCCGACGGGGGGACGGGCCGGGGCACGCCAGGGCCCGCCGCCGAGCGCAGGAGGCGGCTGTCGGGGGCCTAGTAGCGGACGCGGTGACGGAGGCGCGTGAGGCGCACGCTGCCGCACGGCGCGACCCGGCGGGCAGTGCGAGGGCTTTTCTCAGCGAGGCCCCCCTCCCGGCCGTCCGCGCCCTGAATGGAGCAGGGGCCCCTGCGCTACTCCCGGCGATGCACCGGATTGTGGACGCCGTCCAGCCAGGGCTCATCAGCCCGGAGGCGGCCCTCTACGGGCACTGGATGGAGTGGCGCGAGTCCAACCGGTCAGGCCGGCCCCTGTCCACGGGGGACACCCTGCGACTGACGGGCGCGGGGTCTGCCATGTCCCTCCGCAGCAGCGCCCCAGCCTAGCTGCACGCTCTCAGAACGCGCTGCCTCGGGGACACGGCCCCGTACCTGAACCAGGCGCGGGCCACATACCCGGGGGGAGTGTCCGAGTTGGACGCGGCTCTCCACCTTCTACACCCACCGGACGAGGACCTGGAGGTTGGCGAAATCACGGTATTCGTGGGAGGCGCGGACGAGGCGCCCACCCGCCCCCGACCGACCAAAACGGTGTACGACGGCGCCAGGCCGACCCCCCTGTACACCGTCATGTGCCAGGCGTTCCCCATGGAGCCCACCTGGTGCCGCGCCCTTCCCGCCGGCGACGCACGCACCCCACGGCTGGGCCAACCGGAACCTGCCCCTCCCCCTCTCCAGGACCAGGGGTGCCCACCACAGGGGGCAGGTCCTCTGGCAAGAGCCACCGGGCACCCCCCTGCTCCTCCTCGTCGTCGCGACCCGGGGGGACCCGGAGGGGATCTTGGGGATCACCCCCACCCACCTGTACGGGGCAGCGCCCGTACCCCGCCCCCCCCTCCCGGCGCCCGCGGCGCGGGACGGGGTACACACCTTCCTGCGAACACCGGAGGGCTCCGCCGTTACGGGGGTCCACCTAGTGCGGCTCTCCCCGGGACCGCCTGACGACCCCCGGGGGCCCAGGGCCCTGAGCCGTGCCCCAGACTGGGGGCTGTGGCGCGACGTGTGGGCCGCGTGGCTCCCCCGCCTCCCCTCCCAGTGCCGATGGATGGCCACCGGCCCCCGGCCGCACAGGGCTGGCGCCATCGCCGGCCCCCCATGCCCTCCCCCCCACCCCCCGCGGAGCACTGCACAGCACTGCCCACGGCACAACACAGATACACCGGGAGGTAGTGGAAGGGACACACCTGCCACCACGCATGCGTACCAGGATAACAGTGATGTCGGACTCCGATGGCTCCCCACAGCGGGACGACTGCCACCACCGCCGGTCCCGTTCCCGCTCCCCCATCTCTCCGGGATATGCGGGGGAGACCCTCGCGGAGCGCAAGGAGCGGAGGCTAACGGAGGCAGCGGTGCCGGTCGGGCCGCCAGCTGGGCAGCCCCGGGCAGCCTCTGCCGACACCGGGCCGTCAACCCAGGGGCCTGCGCCAGCTGAGGAGACCACCCCCGCCACCCAGGCAGCAAGCCCTGCCGCCCCGCTCCGGGAGGGGGCCCCAGGTGCGCGGGGGGCTGAGACTGCAGCCCCAGCAAGCCGCGCCGCGGCCCCAAACGCGGCCCCCGGCGCGCCGCCAGCGCGGGGAGTGGCCCCGGCGTAGGCCCCGGGCGCCTCGCCGGCGGCTACCGCGGCCGCAGAGGGGGGCGGGGAGAGTGCACGAGGAGTTGAGACCGCGGCCCCGGCGACCCGCGCCACCGCCCCGGCCGGCCACGCCGCGGCCCCCGGCACGACGCGGGCGCGGGGCACGGACCCCGCGCGGGCCCCGGGCACCTCGCCGGGAGCCGCTGCAGCCGCAGCAAGTGGCAGAGAGGGCGCGAAGTACCACACCAACCCCAGCCACACCCACAACAGCCTCCCCAAGCCGTTCCCCCCCAAGGCCGCCTTCCCCACAGGGCTTACGTGGCACGACACTTTCTGAGTGTCTATTTTTTTTCGATTGACCCTCAGCATTTTGTTGATGGATCCACCAGTAGTCCAGGCTATTCGGTGATTGGAGAAAATCCTGGGCTGTTCAAGTTCTGGAGCCTTTCCCGCAGTTTTCAAATCATCATCTCAATTCCCGAGTTCAAATCCACGCTCGCAATCTTTCAATTGACGCCAAGCCACCTTTTCGTTCATCCCGAAAACACCATGAATTTCACCCTATTTGGAAGCTCCAAAGCCGCCGATGATGGCCTTTCAACGCTATTCAACTATTCTCCGTCACACCTCTTTCAAAAACACCAAGCCTCAAATTCGCCGTTGCAAACACGCTTTCCGTCACGCCAACTTGAAGCCATTGAGGGCAAAATATTTGACACACGCCAACGCATTTTCGTTCCCGAAGTCTACCGCCGACTACAAGACTACTCCGAGTTTTACCTGGATGTGGAAGGCACCGATATTCAATCCGCCTTCGTTGGGAGCAACTCCACGGAAATTCTAGATCGAGGTAGGGTCTCTTCCGTTGCGCACAATAACTACAACGAGCTCGAAAAGCTTTTGTTCAAGCACAAGCGTTTCTACCTAAAGCCGTATGAGTTGGACTATTCCCAAGCCGAAGCCAAGGAGTCTCCACCCACCGCCACCCCGTGGGCTAAACAATTAAGAACCGTGCTAGATAAAGCCAAAGAAGAGAACAAAGACCTCAAAGGATGGTTCGTTATTCCGGCGTGGGACGCTCAAGTGGTTGCCGCCACCTTTCGCATGCTAGGCTCAACTTCCGCCCTTTTTCCTCTTCTTCCGTACATTTCTAGCGTGATATGTATGCACGGGGCGCAACTCCGGGACGCCTACAAGGTCAAAAGGGACGGCAAAGACTCCTACGAGTTCCGCACGAGCGGCCATCAAACGATGCCGTATGTTGCCTTGCTCCTAAACACCTCTTCCTTTGACGGGTGCCGATATGAAGACATCAATTTTAAGTTTGAACCTTTCCGCTTCGCCGCCAAGCACGCCCATCCAACGGTGCGAGACCTCCGGTTGCACAAAACACTACGTTTTGAGGTGAGCATAGAATTCCTTGATCACATTGAGCCTTCGCCGCCGGAAGAGAGAGATAAAACTAAACCAAGGCAACGCAAAATTGGAGACGCCCGTGCTTTCATGAAGTTAATGAACGAAATGTTTGTCCCCGCGCTAGCAAACGTATCGGTGAACACCAAAAATGCCTACTACCCGTTTGGCCACATAGTCCCTTCCGAGAGCCCGCATTGGGCCTACTACCGGTTTGATTGGGAACTCCCATCTCGCTTTGCCGACGAGCTCATGTTTAAGGTCCGAGAGTGCGCCCAATTCCTCACCGGAGAACTCCTTGCAATGGACATGCACGCTTTGCCGACTACCGAAGTGTATCGAGCCGTGATCGCTAGGGACCGAAAGGAAAGAAACAAAGACCTACAAGCTCCGGAAATGCTCACCATGATGATCGCCAACCTGCCCGGTGGACGGGGCGCCTCACCGCCCCTAGGAGCGATGTTCCGGTCTAAAGATTCCTTAGTCGTGGCGATTGACACCACTCACGCGCCGTGCGACGTCATGAAGACCGGTGTCCAAACGTTAGCTATCCGCTTCTTCCACTCATGCGGCATTGTCCTCTTTCATGGCATAGATGGGCAATTAGTGCGGTTCTCGTCACGATCCGACGGCAACGCGAGGTCCGCGCCTTCGGGCGCCCCCGAGCGAGCCCACGCGACGCCGGCCCCGCCCTCATACGACTCATCTAAGGCCCCGAAGACCGCCGTGCTCCTAGTGGCCCCAAGATCGGCGCACGCTCTCGACTTGCGCGTCCAAGCGGGGTTTCTTGGCCCGTACGTGTCGTTCGAGCCCACGCGGCCTCCCTACGAACACCAACAAGCCTACCTCGTGGTCTACGAAAAGGGGGAATCCGCGCTGCTAGCGCATGATTTCAAATATGGAGACGCTGCCTTTGCCCCACTACACCGCAACCTCATCGCCCTCGAGAAGATCCTCCCCGCTCAAGACCCGGATGTGGCCGAGCACGAGCAACCCATAGTGCAGCGCCTCCAAGCGGGAGCCGCCTTGGGGTCCACGGCCTTCGTGTCCCAACTTGTCACCGCCCTTCGTGAAAGGCCCGCTACGGGGCTGACTGAGCGCATCAGCGAGTGGAACGCGGCACCGGAGGACGCCGGCGCCGCTACGCCAACGCCGGGACCAAGCCGCATCGAAGAGATGTCCGAGACCAGCGTCCCGCTGCTTGCTCCACTAGGAGGCGAGGCGACCACCCTCCTACCCCCCGACCACGGTGCCCCCACCCCCGCCTCGGATATTCAAATCGACCCCCGCCTCCCCGCTGGTTTTTATTACGTCCGCGACGTATTCTCCGAAGGCCAAGAGGAAACGGTAAAAAAGATTCTCCACGACAACACGTGGGAGAAGTACCACGGGCGCTCAGTCCAACACTTCGGCCACGCATACCTCGGCCCGGGCAAAGTCGCCGCCACGTCCCCCATCCCGGAAGAGTTTTCCTCCATCCTCCAAACCTACAATGCCGCGCTGGAGCGGCTAGGCCTCTCACACCCTCCTCCCAACCAAATCACGGGCACAATGTATCTCCCGGGAGAGGGCATCGGCTACCACGGGGACGACCCCTTGCTAGGCGACCCAGTGTCCATTTTTGGTTCCCAATCGGACACCACAATGTTCTTTAAGAACCCCTCCAACGGGGACTCCTTTCGCATCCGCCTGTTTGCCCGCTCTCTCCTGGTCCTCACGGGGGCCGCACGCCATGAGTGGCACCACGGTATACCTCGACGGAGAGAAGACGAAGTGTTTGGGCTAACCGTCCCTCGTACCGTCCCTCGCCTCGCTCTAATCCTCCGACACATACCACAGGCAAGCTAACCCACGAAAGCCAGAGGGCCGGGTACCCGCCTCCTGCACTGTCCAGCCCCCTCTACCTGAACACAAAAGGGCCAAGATTCAGTGAACCACCGGCCCAGTCACGGCTTCCACCATCACAGGCAAGGGGCTAGACGACGAGCTCACCTCGGCCGGGATACCGGCCGACCAAATTCAGCACTTTCTTTGCCTTAGCCAGCCCAGCCAGCCCGGCTCCCCAGTGCCCCCCCAGCCCCCCCCTATCCCGCCCCCCCCGAGATCCAAAACGCGCCTACGGAAGGGTTACCAACGGCCTCACCGCCCCCCCATACCCCTCCCTTCAGAACTGCGTTTTCTATCCCACAACTTGCAGAAGAAACCCATAGTGAGCAGCCAAATTCTCCGACACCTCAAGAACGACTTCGACATCCTCTTCCTCCAAGAAATCAATCACGCCCCCATCCTCCCCCACGTATACGCCTACGGTTCGGGCACTAAAGCCACCATCGTTTCGAATATCAGCCAAGACAAACACTCCAGAGGCGAGCATGGTTCCGTCTTGGTCTGTTCCCCCCGGCTCTCCCGCTTCGTTACCCCCCTTCCCCGACTAGATACAGAAGGGATGCTGGCGGCAGCCGTTCTCACTCTCCCGGGGGCCCCGCCCACCTTGCTGGTCTCGGTATACGCCCCAAGCACGGACGTCCACCGCTCAAAAATTGAAAACATCCTGCGGCCACTCATGCATCAGTATCCTAACCACGTCCTCGGTGGGGACACCAATTGCATAATGTGCCCTGAACTAGACGGATCGAACCTCCAAACGGACAACGAATGGCCGTGGCTTCGCAGACAGATCACGAGCGACCCGCCGCGCCTCATCGATACCTTTCGGCACTTTCACCCGACCGAGCGGTCCTTCTCCCGATACCCCACCCCGTACAGGGCAAGCAGTAGCCGCCTTGACCATATTTTGCTCTCCCCGGCGGCCTCGGAATTTTTTGCCCCCACCTCTGCAACCATCCAAACCGACGACAAAACGTCAGACCACCACCCAGTCACGTACACCTCTCAAGTCCCCCCTCACCCTTTTACCGAAGCTCCCACAACTAAGAGGAAAGTATTCCGAAAACTGACGGAGCGGGAACGCTCCAAGCACCACGACTCCCTTGCCCCCCTGGCGCGGTGGTGCGAGTCTACCCTCCCCCGCTTTGAGTCCTTGTCCCCGGCGGACATCGAGCTTTTCACAGACGTCGTGCTGGAGGAAGTGGCGACCAGCTACCACAGTATCACCACGCCGTCACGCCCTACCTCCTCGGCTCTGGTAAAGAAAATCAAAGAGTCCCTGCAAACCCTGCCCCCCCCCAGCCATCCCAACTACCCCGCTTCCATGGACACGCTCAACAAACTCGTCAAGGAGTGGGAAACCAAAGTGAACAAGGCCGCAACCACCAAAATCCATCGGTGCCTAGTGAGGAAAACTAGGATCAAACGCACCATCAACGAGGCGCTCAACCCCGTGGAACGAGGTGAAATAACGCTGAAGCGCCCGGGCACCACACAGCTCGTCTCCACCCCCAAAGAAGTGGGCTCTATTTTCTCTTCTACACTCCTCACCCTGGGGGGCAGCCTCGAATACGCACCGCCGAACACTCTAGTGGATCGCCTACTCGCACACTCCCCCGCCTGCCCCGAACCCACAAAACACGGCCTCCTCCCTGACATTACCTGGGAATCGTTACGCAACACGCTTAAGAGGTCCAAGCCCAACAAGGCGGGGGGGCGGGACTTCACAAACAACTACACTTTGCACGTCTCCCCCCCCCCTATCCAACAATTCATTTGGAAGGTATGCAACTACTACCTCCACCGGCCGTTGCCCGAGAAATGGCTCGAAGCCAACATTATCTTGCTTTTTAAGAAAGGGGACGTGATGAACCCGATAAATTACAGGCCTATAGCCTTGCTGAACAGCGTTTACAAAATAATTGCAACACACGCCAACCGAGAGCTACTGGCAGCGGCCATTGAACATTCCATCATACACCCCACCCAGTTCGGCGGGCTTCCGAACCGCAGATGCCAGGACCACATTTTCAACCTCTTATCCACGTTTCGGGAATCGGTCGGTAGCTACAGCCTCTACATTGATTTCAATAAGGCTTTTAACTCCGTCCCCCACACCACCCTCTTCACAGTTCTATCCCGCCTGAACTTTCCTACGCCCCTTGTAAACCTCATTCAATCCTTGTACCGTGCCCCTCGCGACTTCCCAGTGGTGTCAGGTCAAACCCACTCCTCACACCTGCAAACCAGAGGCGTTCGGCAAGGATGCCCCATGTCACCAATCCTTTTCTGCCTCTACCTGAATGTGCTCCTCTTCGCCTTGCCGTCCCACGTCACTGCACCCCCCTCCCCACACGAATCGGGCCACGCCTTTGTTGACGACCTCCTCTATCGATCAGAGAATGGGGACCGCATACAGCAAGTTTTAAACTTCTTCGACACGGTCGCCAGGGAGTGGGGTCTAGACCTTAACCTCAGCAAAACCGAGATCCACGCTATGGGAACAGCTCCCCCCAGAACCTTCACCTCCCCCTCGGGCACCCCCCTGTCGACAACAAACCAAAAGACGGGGCAACCACACAATTGCTACAAATACCTAGGGGTATACATCTTCACCGCCAACCATGAGGCGCAAACACTGGCATTGGCCAAGTCGGAAATACGCTCATTTTTCACAACCCTCCAACCCCTCCAGCTCACCCTTTCGGAATACATTCTCTTGGTGAACGTCCAACTCATCCCTATTCTTTCCTACCGCCTCATGGCACACCCCCTGGCCCTGAACGAGTTGGGGGCCCTTCAGGCCATGATCTGGCAAAATGTTGCGCATGACCCCTCCCCGGACAGAGCCAACAGGATCTCCCGCCTCGTCTCCCCTAAGGCCCGCTACACCCCTCGCCACCAGGGAGGCTTAGGACTCCGCCACTTCACTTTTTCAATTTGCATGGCCCTGGTAAACACCGCAATAAGGTACCTCAACGGAGACGGCCCGGCCTCGACAAACGAATCTTTTTCCGAAGCAATGCTCTCCACCACACGCAACCCAATCCAAGACACCATCATGGACGCATGCCACGCCATAGGCTTCCGATACCACAGCACCGGCCTCTGGGCCTCCTGCCCCCCCTCCCTTTTCCTCCCAAAAGAAAAAGTCCAGGTCCGGTTCCTAGCCACCAAGCCGGCACCACAATACAGCAAGTTCGGCAACAGATTAAAACGGACGCCCCAGGACCTGGGGTTCCACCTAGGTACAGTCACGGAAGTGCACTCAGAATCGGCCACACTCCGGTTTTCGGACGGCACCACCCACACCATCAAAAACCCCGGTCTCCGCCGCAACGAGAAAGAATACACCTTTCAAAACCCAGCCATTTCTGTCCTCCCTCAACTGGCGGGGCGCCACGAACTGCTCACCCCCCCCCTTCTTCACCCTCAAGAATACATCCTCAACCCCCCCCCCCGGGCCATACGGCGGGGTCCTACTCGACTCGTCACTGCATGGCGAGCTGTACCGGCTCCCAGATGAACCTCACTCCCTTGACCCCGACGACCTCGAAGAATGGGGTTGTGAAGCAGCCCTTGCCCTCCTCCTCGCATCGTCCCCCGGCACGACATGGGTGTACTTGGATGGCTCAGCGGGCGCCTTGGGCTACGGATCGGCGGCCACCCTGTTTTTTCCAAACGGCTCCAGAAGGGTACTGTGCCAAACGTCCCCGTACCAGTCATCAGAGGGATCGGAGTTCTGGGCCGCTATTATGTTCCTACGGTGGGCCCTTGCATCTCACCCGCACCTCACCTTCGCCGTGCTAGGGGACAACCTCCACGTTATCACTGTTCTCTCTCCGAACACCCCCCCAGGCCTCCCATCACGCTCGCCAGCCGGCACGTGGGAATCCTCTCTCCAGTCCATTCAGGCCTCCCTACGCCCAGGGATGATCCAGGGTTGGGGGTGGATCAAGGGGCACGCCGGGTTCGTGGGGAATGAAATCTCAGATGCTTACTCAAAGTGGGCCGCCCACGTGATGGTCTGGGACCCCTCCCTCCTTCCCCCCCCCCCGATAGGGTGCATATCCAGGGGCCCCCTCCCAGTCATACACAAATTGACTACAACCTCAATCAAGCATCTCCTCCCTCGCCACAAACACGAAAACATCCACGCACCGTCCAGCTTCCATTTTTACAATCACACTTCGTGGTTCAAAGGCCTCCCTTTCAGATGGTCCTCCGGAAATTTCAACATGGCGCCATTTGCTTTCCACGACGACTTGCGCCCTCGCCATTGCCACGCTTGCCCCGACCCGCACCCGATGGATGTTATCTCTTTCGTCTCACACTGCCCAACGTGCGAACACCTGGTCCAATCCTACATTCAATGCTGGCGCCCCCCCTTCACCACGGTGGTGTCCCAATGGTGGTCCGCGACCACACACGTGGGGGAGAGACGCAATTTCGTCCGGGGGCTTGTTCCCATGACGCTGTACACCAAACTCACAACCCCCCCCTCCGGCCGAAGAAAACCAGCACACTGTCACGACTTAAAACTCGCCCTGAAGGATCGTGTTCCCCTGCTCCTCAGCGCCCTATACCGCACGCTGGAATGGCTAAAAGACCACCCCCCCCCAGCCCCGCTCACCCCCCCTACGGGCCCCAACTCATGGGGACGCCCCTGGTCGCCCTACAGCACGTCGCACACCGCCCAACAACGCCCCCCCCCCGCCTACCACCCTCCCCCCCCCCTCCCGGACAAAGTTGCACACAAGCCCCCAAAACGCCCCCGCCCCCCATCTCCTGCGGCACACACCAAAACTCGAAAACACGGCCGCCAGCCCCCAAGGCCCGTCCGGCCTCTATCACTGAAACGCGGTACCGCAAGTCAACCCCAGCCAGAGCCTCCGCCCCCCAAACGGCCGCTCACAATCAGGGACATGTTCAACCTCCCCCCCCCCCCTAGACCAGCACCCCCCCTCGCCGCCTCCGCCCCCATTTCCGCCCCTTCTCCTCGCATAACAAGGTACTTCGCACCAGCCCCCCCCTCCCCCGCGAGTACAAACTCACAATCGTCCTCACACTCGTCCAACGTGTCATCTCTTTGAAAAAGCCACACTTACACATTTTCTCACGCCGACCCTCGACAGCCCTAGCGGCGCGATCAATCAGTACTACCACACTGGCACTCACCAGTCACTTCTGCAAATGAATCCCTCCCCCAAGCCACCCCCCGTGCTCAAGCCGTCATGCTCTAACCCCCAATCCGCAACCACACCGCCTTCGGGTAACAAGCGGAGACCCCGGCCTGCGGTTGTCTATAACGGGGCTGCCAAGTCTCTTTGAGATGAAGCAGACGAGGACAGCAACGTGCAGCGGTACTCAGCCCGCGATTGAACTTGATTTCGGGCTCCCGCCCCTCCCCAAAAAAGCTTGGCGCGCAAGAGCCTTTCTCCCCGGCCTGGCCAGCCACAAAAGGCGCCGTTCAGTGCAAAAAAGGCTTACGTGGCACGTCTGCCCCCCGGCGTTCGAGCGTTCGCCGCCGGGCGTCACGCTGCCGCAGCTGCGGAGGCAGCAGGACGCCCGGCGCGTGATCCGGGAGGGGGGGGACGGCGCGCAGGCGGGGCAGGGTGCCAGCCACGGGAGCGCGGAGCGGGGGACGGGAGGCGACAGGCAGAGTGCCCAGGGACACACGCAGGGGGCAGGTCAGGGCACACGAGGCAAGCAGCGAGGGCGAAAACGCGGGCAAGGTGCCGAGGCCAGCGGGAGCGGAGGGGGACAGAGCGCGGGCAGCGGACGGCGCGACGCGGGGCAGGGAGCCGGGAAGTGGCCAGGGCACGGGAACGACGCGCAGGGGCGCGAGCAAGGCCGCAAGGGAGGCTGCCAGCGAGGGCATGGAGCGGAGCGAGGAGCGGTCGGCGAGCGTGGGCGCAGCCAAGGGCATGGGCACGGGCACGGAAAGGGGACGGGCGCCGGCAGTGCAGGCCAGGGCGCGGGTGACAGGGAGCGGGACCCACGGCACGGACAGGGGGACAGAGGCGTGGGGGCCGGGAAGGGACCCAAGGGCAAGGGCAAGGGCACCGTGGGCCCCCGGGGACAGACAGGACGGGGCATGGGAGCCATGGGGGGAGGACGGAGCGAAGAGAGGGGGACAGAGGGCGGGGCGCCCCCGCAGCCGGACGTGCAGCCGGTGCGGTGCATCCTCTTTGGCATCCAAGAAATGCCGGCGCACCACACCCACCACCACCACCACCACCACGCCCACCTCTACAACATCGACCCCGACACCGGAGACCTCATCCCCCCCCGGCCCCCCCCGACCCCAGCGCCAGCCAGCCCCCCCCGCGCCGAGGGCGGAGCTGGCGCGGATGGCCGCTGCCTCGGCGGCGGGGGGACAGGGCGCGGCGCTGGCGCCGCAGGCACAGGGGCCGCAGGGGGAGCCGGCGCGAGGGGTAGGGGGGGCCCGGCCCTGGGACCGGGACTGGGGCATGGTCCCGGACCCCCTGGGGGATGACGCCCTCCCTCTGGTGGTGGGAGTGTAAGGGTGGCTGAGCTTGGCCAGCTCGGGGACCACCAGGGGGATGAGGAACCGGCCCTTTCGATGCCCTGCTCCTCCGGAGGGACGGGGGGAACCAGGAGGCACCCCCGGGGGGCCAGGCGGCCCCAGAGGACCACGAGAGGGACCTCCGGGCGGTGATTCGGACGGCGTGGCCCGACAGAGAGCCGACATGGCCGGCCTTCCTGGAGGGGGGGGTGGTGCTCCGCATTACGAATGCGGACACCAACAACTGGCTCCCCCGGGCTTTGCGCAACGCCCCCACCCACTGGCGCTACCGGTGGCGGAACCCGCCACCGCCACAGCCCCAACCCCCGGACAAGCGGCAACGCAGGTGACGGCCACGCCCCGTCAGCCCAGACGATGGGCGCGGGAGAGTGGGATGGGGACAGTGCCGCGGGACGCCCCCCCCGGCGGAGCCGGGCCCCCCGACCCACGGCCCCCCCACGGTACAGCGCGACGGAGGGGCGCCACCTCCTGTGGGAGGGAGGACGGGGGCAACGAGTGCGAGGGGGGGCCCACTGCCCCGCAGCCCACTAACCGCTGACTGCTGACCCGAACCGTCGCCCCCAGCACGCACCAGCCCTCCCCCCTCCCCCCAATCCAGCCAGCACCGCGCGGCGACGGCGAGGGGCCAGGGGGACCGAGCGAGGGCTTGCACGAGGCTCCGGCTTCCAAAGGGTAGAGGGGGGCAGGGGAAGAGTGCGCCCCTCCAGTTGACGGCTGGCCCCCCAGGGCCAGAACCACCAGGCCGCCCCCCCGCGGCCGTCGGGGGGCGGCGTCAGGGGACCAGGGGACCCCCCCCACTCCCCCCCGCGCCCCAGCCCATGAACGGCCGGAGGCCGGCCAGAGAGACAGCGGCCCCGCACCCCCCCGGGGGGGCAGCTGCACCCGGGGGGGTGACACCGCAGCCGCGGCATGCGCGGCTGCGCGCCAAGCGCCCCCGGTTGATCGCCCCAACACTCCCGCATAACCCGCTGCCGACCAACGGAACTGCGGCACCCAGGAAGGCGCAAACGAAGCGGCCCACCCTGAGGCCGGCCTGGGGAAGGCGGGGGAGCGGACCGGGGCGAGGCAATCTCCCCCCCCCCCCCGCCACACTGACCCACTGGCGGCCGACCGGACCGCGCCTGGCGCCCACGGCCGCCCGGCAACCCCGACTGCACGTGTATACCCCTGAGGGGCGCGCCGGAGACGAAGGATGACAGGGATGGGGGCCACGGGCCACCCCATGGGGCAGGGGGGCGGGGAGCAGCAGCGCGGCCCGCCCTCCCCCCCTCTCTCCCCCCCGCTCTCCCCCCGGCCTGCGGGCCGCCGGGGCGCCAGCCCTCCGCCCCCCCGGGGCCGAGGGGACATCCCCCCTCCCCCCCAAAAGGACTGCGACGCCCGGGGGGGGAGGCAGCTGGATCCGCACACCGCGCGCCCCCGCGCCCCCCGCCTGCTTCTGCGGGGGTCGCGTCCGGCGGGCGAGCCCGCACTAGCGCGCCAGAACAACGCACAGGCCACGACCGGGGGCGGCACGCGACGGCAAACTGGAACAGTATGGGGGCTGCGCCCCCCATGACCAGAGCATCGCCAATGACACCCGCAAGGTTGCCTGCTCAGGGAGGGCAGAGGGATGGGCTGGGTCTGTCGGAGCCTCCGGGGGGGCGGTTTGCGGGCCTTCCCTCCACCCTCCCACCAGGCACGCCCGCCGGCGGCAGGCCGCACCAGGCGCACGGGGCTGCCCCGCGACCCCGACCGAACGCGTACGCCAGCGGGGATTGCGCCGGCGACGAAAGGGGGGCTGGGTAGGGAGCCGCAGGCCGCCCCCCGAGAGAGGGAGCAGGGGGGCAACGGCGCGACCCCCTCCCCTGTCTCCCCACCCCCCCCCACCGGCCCGCAAGCCGCGGGGGCGCCAGCCCCCACCCCCCGAGGCAGAGGGGATGATCCCCCCTCCCCCCAGCAGGACCGCGGCGCCCGAGAGGGAGGCCGAAGCAGGGACCGCCCCCACGCCCCAGCCGCCTGCTCCCGCAGGAATGACGGAGAACAAGCAAACCCGCGCCAACGCGCCAGGGCGCCACACGGACCGCGCCCGGAGACGGCAAGTGAGCACGAACCAGAGCCGTATGGGGGCCATGCCCTCTATGGCCAGAGCGACGCCAGTGACACCCGCTTTGTTGCCTGCCCAGGGAAGGCAGAGGGAGGGACCGAGGCAGGGCGATCCCCCGCCCCACTGGCCCCCCCAGCCGCACAGTCGGAGGGCACGGCGCACAGGCTGCCCCCCCCCCCCACCCCACCCCCCGGCGCAGGAACGCCCCGGACGCGCAGACCCAGCCCACGGGGAGTGCACAGCCCCAAGCCAGGTAGGGGGGAAACGGGACCGGGCCGCGCCCCCACCAAGCAAGCCAAACGAAGCACGGGACCGGCGCAGGACACGCGGAGGGGCACGGACCGCGTGGAACGGCCCTACCAGCGCGCAGCACCTCAATGCGCGAGGTGTGCGCGCCACACCAACCATGGGAGGGGGGGGGGGACGCCGCGGGAGCGCGAGCGCACACACACACAAAGGACACGCGGGGAATACCAGAAGGGCAATCGGACCGAGCCCGCGGAACGCACAGACCGCATTGAATGGCGTACCAGCGAGGGAGGGTAAGTGACACCTGAACGGGACGGCCCGCCAAACACAGCGCAGGACACGCGGGGCGGGAAGGGGGAAACGGGGAAGACACGACACGAGGTACCGGCCCGAGCCCCCCGATCCGGGCGCGAGCGCCGCGCTCACACAACCAGGGCACTGCACCCGCCAAGGCAGTAGTGGTGCACTGCGCCACGCCCCAGCCCCAAGGCTGGGCAGCCTCCACGCCAGCCCACGGGGGTCCCACTGGCAACAAGCCAGTAGCACGGGCCCGGCAGCGCCGGTGCCCCGGCTGACCACCCATTAGGGGGGCGACGCAGTGGGTAAGTGCCCGCAGCCACGGCTGCGAATTGATGCACTGACCAGGGAGTGGCGAAATGTGGAAGCCGGGGAGGAACAGGGCTCCGGGCCCTGTGAACCCGGGGGACTCCGCCACCAGGCAGGAGGTGCGTCATGGAGGGCCCGCCACTAGGACCCGGTGGTGAGGATATCACCTGGCCCGACCAGGTGGCCCCCCGGGGTCGAAAGGCGTCTAGTACCCGCAAAATCAAACCTCAAACCTCAAACCTCAAAAATCGCTGTTTGAGAAACTTTCTCCCTTTGAAACATCAACCTGTAACACAGTTTTCACGCGACCATTTATTCAATGATTCGCTTGTCGCATGCACCATTTTCGGTTTGATGTAACTGTCTGGTGGTCCCGCATTTGACTAGTTAATCCTGATTGCGGCACCTGGGTGCGGCGCGCTACCATCGCTGTTGGGCAGTGAAGTCAGCGGTGACCACAGTATGAAAACTAGAGATGCCGGCAGGACCTGCATGGGTGCCCATGCAGCAGCGCCGCATCAAAGGGAATGTACATGCTGTGTAGTAGGTGGATCTGTTCCATTTTTTGTTTCTATGAGCGCTTATGACATCCATTGCGCGAGGCCTCGCGCAAAGATCACCGAGAACTTAATGTTTCCCATGTGCCATTCCATGCGCGAGGTCTCGCGCTTGAAACTACAGTTTGTTCCGGAACATTATATACATTTCAAGATTTTTAGGTGCACCATTATTGAAATTTATTTATTACTGGATCCATTTCTATCACGCCATCCTGATGATGGTACTAAGTTACGTGTATAAATACGACAGATTTCCATTTTTCGACACCCTGCCTAATGTGTTGTGCTGTAGTACATTAATCTGACACAAATGAACGCCTTTGCGCAAGGCCTTGGGAAACGAATGGTCGCAAAACAACACCTTTCCCTGTATCGCCCATGGGACATGTCATTCTTATAAAAATATTTATTTCGCCATACTGGTTCGCGACAGTCCAGAAATATCCATCAAAACAATCATTATTTGCTGCCTTTTGAAACCTGTTGTTTTCCTACCTTTTCTGTCGTTTTTGACCCTGCAACTTGACCCGCCTAAGTGATTCGGGCTAGACCCACAGTTAGCGTCCCTTGCTTTGGTGCTGTGGAGTGCTTTGGTGTGCCATGGTGTTTTGTGCTGTGCTTTGCTGTGCTGCGCCGCGCTGTTCTGCGCTGTGCTGCGGTGCGCCCTGCTCTGTTGTGCCGTGCCGTGCCATGTCGTGCCGTGGTGTGTCTTGCCTTTGCATCGCGGGTTGCGCCGTGCTTTGCCGCGCCGCGCTGTATTGTGCTGTGCTGTGTTGTGTTGTGGTGTGCCTGGTTGCGTTGCGCTGCACGGCGGTGCGCTGTGCTGTGGTGTGCTGTGCTGCTTCGTGTTGTGCCGTGCTTTGCTGTGCCGTGGTGTGTGGTGGGTCCATCATACCTCCGGTCCGGCTGGGGTGGCGTCGGCGCTGGTTAGACTTCTGGCTTTGTTGTGTGGGATGCGGGCGGAGGTTATGTGGCTGGCTGGTGGCCAGGGGGCGTGGTTAGGCGTGCAGCGGCTCGTTGAGTCTGTGGTTCGGGGGTCTGGGTGTGCCGTTCGGCCTGGTGGGTCAGGCGGGTGTCCGCGGGGTTGCCCTCCCTTGGGCCCTGTGCCTTGGTCCCGTGTCCTCTGGGGGTCCCTGTCCTTAGGGGTGTGCCGGGTTCTGTGGGGTGGGGTGGTGTGGTCCCCTCGGCAGTGTTGGGTCCCTTCCCGTCCTGTGCCTCTGCCTCCTTGTCGTCCTCCGTCCTTGGTGTCGCCCCCGTGTCCAATTCCCCCTAAGGCCACCGTGCCGTTGCGTCTGTGTGGTGGCCCTTGCTTTCGCCGGGGTCGTCGTCTGGCGGTCAGGGTGTGGTGGTGGGTTGTGCGTTGTTCTTGGCGGTTCCCTGTGTGGGTGTATCCCCTTCTTCCTGTGTGGGTGTACCCTCCTTCCCCTGTGCGGGGACTGGTGGTCGGTGGGCGCGACCCGATGTGGTTCCTGCGGTTTCAGGTCCGGGCGGCGGGGGCGCGTCTTGGCGGGCGTGCGCCTGCGGGGTGGTCAGCCTGGTGCGTTCGGGTGGCTGTGTCCCTTCGGGGTCGCGCAGTGTCGATTGGGTGGGGGGGTGGGGCGGTGCCGGTCCCTCCAGTGTGGTGTGCCCCTCCTTTGTGATGTGCGTCCTGGTGCCCATCGTTGCGCCCTCCCCCCAAGTGCCATGGCCTCTGGCCTTTCTTTTTTCCCGTGTTGGTGGTCCTCCGGTGCTTCCCTGCCCCCGTGTTGTGTACCCCCCGGTGCCCTGTCCCTGTGGGCGCCTGCCTGTTGAAATGGGGCTCTTGTCACCCCCCTGCCGCAGGCCTTCCCTTTGTCCTTTCCCTTTCCCGTGTGCTGGTGGTGGGGTGGTGGCGAAGCCTGTGGGGCGCTGATGGCTCATGCCCGGGGGTGGGTGGTCTGGAGCCACCAGCTGAGGGTATCAGGGGTGTAGGGGCGGCGGAGACCCTGGACCGCCTCCTGGAGGAGGGCTTCCCATGCTGTCTGCGGCATAACGGCCTCAGGGGCGGTCTCGTTGGGGTTGGCGGGGGTGCGCGTGAGGATTTCCTCGAAGGTGTGGATCATGCGCACCCCCGCACGCCTTCCCGCTCCCCCGGCCCACTTCACCCAGTGGCGGACCTCCCACAGGGCGGGGGCAGACCACCAGGCGAGGTTGGCAGGGGCCACGGCGGGGGGAGGGCACCGGGCTCGAGGTTCTGGAGCGGCGGTGGCGGGGCCTGGGGGTGGAGGATGCGTATTGGTTACGCGGCAAACTGGAAGCGCGGTGCCGTTGGTGGGGGGAGGGGGACACGGACATGGGACAGCGATGGGGCCCGTGGTGGCGCTCGGGGAGCAGGAGCGGTGGTGGGGGGAGCTGTGGGTGGGTGATGTGTATTGCTGGCGTGGCAAATGGGAAGCGCGGTGCCTTCCCCGGGGGGAGGGCGACGCGGACATGGGACGCCGGTGGCGCGCGTGGTGGCGCTCGGCAGATCCAGAACGGTGAGAGCGGGCCCTTGGGACTCGTGGCGGCGCCCTTCAGGAGCGAGAGCAGTGGGAGTGAGCGGGTGAGGCGGGGTGGCGCTGCGGGGAGCAAGAGAGCCCTGGGCGGGAGCGTCGCGCGGGGGGGAGCGGAAGCGTTGCCCTTTGCGGGGTCTGGCCTCGTCGTTGGGAGAGTTGGGCCACTCGGGAGGCGTCAGAGGGGCCTTGGGGTCCCCGCGTCGTCCTGCTGGGTACTGGACGGGGGGAGGGAAAGTTCCCCACCCTCCATGGATCTGCCGCATTGGGGTGTGGCGCCCGGTTGAGGTGGATGCGGCGGCGGTGGCAGCAGGTGGTACGGGTCCAGTCCTTTTTCGGGGTGTTGTCTCGGGGGGGGGTTGGGCTTGCGGGGCCCCTTTGGCGTAGACGTGATGGCCAGGCGGATACGATTCTTGGTAGGGGGATGGACGGTCCCTGGTGGTAGGGGGGGTAGTGGGGTTGAGCGCCTGGTGGGTGGTGCCGCCATCCCATGCGCTGTCGCTGTTTGTGCATGGGGGGTTGTGGCCCGGTGGGGTACGGTTGTGGGCAGTGGTAGTGTTGGTGGTGGGGAAAGTGTTGAGGGTGGTGGTTATGATGGTGCTGGTGGTGGTGGCGGTGGTGGTGGTGGTGGTGGTGTTTGCGGGGGCGCTAGTGGCGTTGGTGGTGGTGGTGGGGGTGGTGGTTGTGCTGGTGCTGTGGGTATGCCCCTAGGATCCCCTGGCGTTCTGGTGGGGCGTCGGGGTCAGGCATCGTTTGCAGCCCCTGCGGCTGCACGGCTTGGTGGATAGTCTGGGCAGGTTTGGGGCTGGGCCTGACGGCAACCGCGGTCGAGGGGTCCCACGTCCCCGGGTCAGTCTGGCCAGAGGTGGTGGTGGTTTGTGGGCCGTGCATGATGGGGCGCTTGGAGATGGAATGTGGACGAGGATTTGGACGGGGTCGTGTTGTGTGGCCGCCTCCGTGGTGACTGCTCGCGCTCCGGGTAGGGGGACTCGGGATGCGGTGGAAGCGGGGTCCTGGTTTGAGTTTTGGATAGGGTTTGGGTTAGGGCGGGGACGCTTCTGGTGCTGCTGCTGTCGCGCCTTTTGTGATTTTTGAGGGTTGTGTCGGGTGGTGTGTGCGGTGTTGGTGAGAGTTTTGGTGGTGGTGGTGGTGGTCGTGGTGTTGTGGGCGGTGTTGTCGTTTGGGCTCCGGTTTCGGTTTGGGGTCCGGTTTCGGCTTGGGGTCCTGCTCGAGGTTGAGGAGGACCTCGTCCCAGAGGTGTGAGGGGACCGGTGCTGGGCAGGGGGGGTTCGCGGCGTGCTGCCGGGGTGCCGGGGTTGCCTGTGTGGGGGTTGGGGGGTCTCCGACAGCCTGGCGCGCGGCTGCAGCTTTGGCTTTGGGCGTGGCTTTGTGGATGATGGAGAGGGAGACGTCGTTGGAGGAGGAAGTGGAGGACATTGAAGAGGATGAGGACGAGGAGGAAGTGGTGGTTTTGGGGGACGTGGGTTGCGCCGCCATGCGGGCAGGGGCGGCTTTGCGGGCCGCGGCGGCCTCCGTCGCGGCCAGTGCTCGGAGGATGGGGGGCATCTCTTCGGGCTGCGTGTCGGGGCGGGTAGATGGAGGGGTCCGGCCGCGACCTTGTGGCCCGGTGGGCCGATCTGGTTGGCAGCGGTGGGCGGGGGAGGCGCGGGGCTGCGGTCTCCGCTTTCCGGGCTTAGTAGGGCTGGGCTCCTGCAATGTGTGAGGGCGTGCGCATGGGCGTACACGGGGGGGAACAGTTCACTGGCGCTGCATTCTGGGGCCGGGGGGGTTGGGCCCTGGTTCTTGGGGGTGCGTGCAGGGGGGCGTGTGTGGGTCATTGGGCGGGCTGGGTGTGCCGTGGGGCATGGAGCTCTTCGCGGTGGGTGTGTGTTGGTTGCCGGGTGTAGGGGGCGGTGAGGCTTGTTCGGCGGGAGGGTCTGTGGCAGGCGTTTGTGGGTGATCAGGCAGGGGGGGAGACCCGTATTGCGGGGCCTGGGGCTGCGCGCGATGGTGGGCGTGTGCGGGTTGTGTGGGTGCGGAGGGAGGGGCAGGGGATGTGAGGCAGGGTTTGCGTGCGTTATGTCGGCGTACAGGTCCTCTTGCAGCGGCGCGTGCGAGTGGTCTCGTGTAGGCCGGGAGGTTCGGAGGAGAAGCTTGCCGTTTTCTGCGGCCGCGGCGAGGATTTCGCAGATGAATGTGCGTATTTGGTGGACCTCTTGGTCGGTGGTGGGAAGAGGGTACTGTAGGGGTGGGCTGAGGCCCATGCGCGGGAGGACCCTCCGGACGGCCTGGTACCCGCAGATGAGGGAGTGTTGGGGCCCCGGGGGGGTTCTTCCGTGTGTTGAGGCCTGCCTCAACTTGTGTGTGGGCGGTGGGGATGGCCCAGATCCAGGGCACGGTCCCTGTGGACGGCCAGCGGCGCTTGGTGCACTGGGACAGGCAGAGCATCGCCACTCCCAGGTGGTAGTCCCCTCGCCCGGAGGTGATTTGGGCCAGGGTGCGGGACAAGGCTTGGTCCCCCGGCTGGAGGATGCGCCTGAGGACCTTGTGCGGGGTGGTGGAGTCCCCTACTGCCCCTGGGGGCGCGGCACCTCGGGCGAGCATGGTGTCGGTCCCCTTGATGACCCATTGTTGGCCGCGGGACGCTGCAGTGGCGGCCACTGCGTAGTAGTGCCCGCGCTCGAGGACTGTACACCCGACTTCTGGCGCGGGGTTGTCGCTGTCTGTAGTTATTTGGGGGAGAGGTCGTCGTCGGGGGTGCGGAGGCTGGCGGCGCGGAGGGCGGTGTCGCGGGTTGGTGCGGTGCGGTTGTTCCCATTGTTCTGAACGGCTGGGGCCTGCTGGGTGATCCTTCTTCGCAGCAGCTCGTGGTAGGCGTGTGGTTCCTTGGCACGTGACATTGGTGTCGGTGTCGTGTGTCAGGGCCTGGCCCCACTTGATGGGGGGGATCCAGATGTGCTGGTCTTGGCCGTGTTGGCGGGCCCTTCAGAGGACGAGGTCTACCGTGGTCTCGTGGAGACCTTTCCCCGTGCCGGCTAGATCCCCGAGGGCCTTGACGGTGAGCTTGGTCCAGCTCTCGTGTAGGCGGTACCAGCCCAGGGGAGTGTCTAGGGCCCTGCCTCGGAGGGTTGCTCGGAGGACGTCGGGGTCGCTGATGGTGGCCGGTGTGAGAGGGGGGTGCCCTGGGTCTGGAGGGGTCTGGCAGGGCGGGCTATCGACGTCTGGCGCGTCCACGTCGATGTATGGGTCATCCTGGGCGGGCTTGGCTGGGCTGGGCGCCTATTGAAGACGACTGTTGGACCGTATGACAGTGGGAAGAAATGAACTCCCAAATGGTCCAATCTACGTCCCTGGGGACTCTCAGAAGACCATGCCTGCCCCTGAATGGGGCAGTTTCTTGTCCATCGTAGATGGCTCTCTAAACCCCGTACCAGTGAGTGACCTTCACCAGGTTGTACTCAAGGAGTTGATGGCTGAAGGCAGAGGCCTTACCCTCCTGGATCTCAAGAAAAGATCACGAGTACTCTTTGGTCACTACTACGAGTGGTGAGTGCTCCGATGAGCAGGAGACTCCAGCAGTCTCCACACTTTTGGCTGATGCTGACGACCGCCTAAGCAATATCGCCATGCTATACCCGCGGTTGACCCGGACGTGCTGACACTGAAGCACAGCGCTTTCCTAGCGCAGCTACTTATGGATGACGTCAATCTTGGTGAGTCGACCCACGGCGGGTCACAGATGTCCCTAGAGGTCAGGTACCTGGCCCTAAACCCTCACCCAACAACATGCCCGTTTCTTTATACAGTGTACAGGATCTCCAGCAGGGTTGTATCGGCTAAGGCTGAGGGTATCGAGCGACGGACCCGCCTAGACCTCCTGAAAAGGACCTGGAAAACATCTATATGGTCCAAGGAGGATGATGATGAGATGACTCTTCCCGATCCTGACGTACCTCTGGTATACTCCCTTCACTATGCCCGGCAGGGTCGCCAGGACTGGGAGGATGAACTACCCCCTGAAACAATGGGGCGTATGAAGAAACAGGAAAAAGGGAAGAGAAACCTCCATGCTGAAGAGTATTTCGTTGAGAAACTGGTGCGCATGGACCTAGACCTGTGTCTTAGTAAGCTCATCCAGAAATACCAGGAGGTCTTCGGAGCGTTGCCCCCACCCCTGTCTTGCAAAAAACTGGTCCAGATGGACCTCAAACTCAAACGCGAGTTTGAAGGGTCTGTGGTGAGCCAGCGTCCATACCCTGCCCCACAAGACCAGATCGACGAGATCGAATGCCAGATCCAGGAATGCATAGATGCTGCTCTCGTCGAGGAATATGAACACGGGGACTACCCCCGCCATTGTAGACCTTGTTTCCTGACCTGCTAAACCTGGCTCCACTACCATGCGCTTGGTCGTTGACTACGGAGAGGTCAAGAAAAGGACCCAGAAGCACTCAGGGAGCATCCCCAACATGGAGAACAACCTTGAGAGAATCGCTAAATGCCGATTCAGAACTAAGATGGACAAGCGCAGTGGCTTCTGGCAGGTAGACCTAACCCGAGCAGCTCAAGAACTGCTCACCTTTGTAACCCCTAAGGGCCGTGTCTTCCGCTGGAAGGTCATGTTTTTCGGTCTCGCAAAAGCCCCTGCTCTCTTTCAGGAGCTGATGAATGAAATCCTATATATCCTGAGACGCAGACCGCTTGTGCAGGAAGTGGTTTCCCCCGAAGCTGGAATGGAGGCACACATCGATGACGTGAGCCTGGGTACTAATACCCAGGAAGATCATATTCTCCTCGTACAAGATTGTTTCACGGTCTGTCAGGAAAACCATCTCCGCATCAAACTCGAGAAATGTGAGTTCATGCCTTAGGAGATGTAGTATCTAGGTTTTGACGTTGGGTATGGCTGGTGGAAACCAGCCGCATCTAAGATGCAACCCGTGCAGGACATGCAGATGCATGACGACCCTAAGAAGGGTCTGCAAGACGTCCGCAGTTTCATTGGCGCCTGCAACTTTCACCGGCGCCATATGCACAATTTTACGTATTCACCAGCCCCCCTGACTGACCTTATGAAAAAAACCAACCCTTGGCGGTGGACCGACAAGGAGGAGGCCTGTTTCCAGGAGTTGAAGAAGAAAATGTCCTCTACCAACTGCCTGGGGGTACCCCGCCCTAAGCCGAAACAATACTCGTCAGAGATGCCTGTGATGTAGGGGGGGTGGTACTCCATACCAGGGGCAGGAGCTCAATGCCGCTGAGTTGTCTCACTGCCAGTTTCAAACTTCAGGTCCGAACCACGGTGGTACCCTGAACCATGACTACCCTGCAAATGAATAGCGTCTAGTGCCTCTTGGGCACTGAAACTGGAAGTGGAATCAAGCACGATCCAACTACAGTACTTATGACCAGGAACTCCTGGCTGGGCTGCTCGTGCTGCCTTCCCTGTCCCGTCTGCCTGCCACTAACCCTGTCATCTGGCTCTGTGACCAAGAGCCTGTGAAAATGTTTCAGAAGGGCCCCCCTCCTGAAAAAGAGAAACTAAAGCAATGGTGGACCTACCTCAGTCAGTTCAGGCTGACTGTCCACCATACACAGGGTATAAAGAACGAGATGGCTGACTATATATCTGGTAACAACTTCGCTGTCCTCTTAGGTGGAAGCTTGGAGGCGTTGGCCAAAGAGGCGTTCCAGCGCATGGACGTCCAGCTGGACCTATCCATGCGCACTGCAGGTGTACTGGAGGGCTGGAGTCTGAGAGATACCATGCGGAGTACCAAGGCGTACTCAACTCCCTCAGTGATGGCCTAGAGGCACGCCTGATAGACGGCGACCGTTTGTATAAAGATAACCAATATCTGTATTATGAAGACCGTATAGCTGTGCCTGAGGACGACTGGATGGTTGCCTACAGTGGGCCCATCTCAGTTGACGGCACACAGGGTGCAACCGGTCTGTCTACGGTTTCAGGGAGCCTTTCTACTCCCGACTATCCTGTGTTGAACTACATGCTTGCAGTTCATAGTGGACTCCTGTGGCTGTCACGCCAGCAAAAAGAGCGATTCACGTGACCGGGGAGTGGCCTCCAGTCTGCCTATCCCCTACTGTGCTAATTCTCTGTTGTACGTGGATTTCATCCACGGTCTGGCTAAGTTTGGTGGTTATGACAGTTGTTTGGTTGTCATCTGTGGCCTGACCCGTTTCACCCGTGCGTTCCCCTGCAACAAAAGGATCACAGGGGAACACAGTGTGAAAAATTTGGTTGAAAAATGGTTCGAACACGATTGGGCACCTAAGAAGGTGCACTCTGACGAGGATGTAGGTATTTGGAGTGACACCGGATGGTACAAGCAAGTAGTGGACGCCCTGACTGTCCATGTAACCACAGGTGTGCCCCACACTCACGGTTCTAACCCTCTGTGCGAGAGACAGAACCGTGTGTTGCAGCAGAACCTGAGGACTCTAATGAAACAGGAGCTTACCAAATATTGGGTACGCATGTTACCCTGGGCTGTCCTAACCATGAACTCTGAGGACAGTTTTTCAACTCGCTATACCCCCCACGAACTGTTCCATGGGGGGCGTCCTGTGTGGCTCTTCAAAACCGCTTTTCCAGAGGACTACAAGAGCCCCGTAGGGGACTGGCTGAAGCAGAGGCGGGACCT
Organism: Eutreptiella sp. 'Long Island Sound 2002'; assembly: GCA_964036045.1. Taxonomy (NCBI): domain Eukaryota; phylum Euglenozoa; class Euglenophyceae; order Eutreptiales; family Eutreptiaceae; genus Eutreptiella; species Eutreptiella sp. 'Long Island Sound 2002'. The sequence goes on along the minus strand of OZ038380.1, from coordinate 67,015,802 downwards.
AGCTAATCTGGCTAGAGCTAACCTAAAACACGTTCGAGAACAGGAGTTAAGTACGCGTAACCGCAGGAGGCGTCCTGCCACCTTCAAGGTAGGGGACATTGTGCTGGTACACCACTCGCGATTGTCCACGTGGCCCCGCAACTGTCTGCAGGACCCTTACTTTGGGCCTTACCGTATTATGATAATAGATGGATCCAGGATCCATGTGAGGTGCAGACCCCGCCTAGGTGGAGAGCTGCTTTGTGCACCTAAACAGCTGAGACATTACCAATAGCGTCTAGTGCCTCTTGGGCACTGAAACTGGAAACGGAATCAAGCACGATCCGACTACAGTACTTATGACCAGGAACTCCTTGCTGGGCTGCTCATGCTGCCTTCTCAGTCCGGTCTGCTTGCCACTAACCCTGTCATCTGGCTCTGTGACCAAGAGCCTGTGAAAATGTTTCAGAAGGGTCCCCCTCCTGAAAAAGAGAAACTAAAGCAATGGTGGACCTACCTCAGTCAGTTCAGGCTGACTTTCCACCATATACAGGGTATAAAGAACGAGATGGCTGACTATATATCTCGTAACATCTTCGCCGCACTCGCAGGTGAGAGCTTGGAGGCGTTGGCCAAAGAGGCGTTCCAGCGCATGGACGTCCAGCTGGACCTATCCATGCGCACTGCAGGTGTACTGGAGGGCTGGAGTCTGAGAAACTACCATGCGGAGTAGGAGGGCGTACTCAACTCCCTCATGGATGGCCTAGAGGCACGCCTGATAGACGGCGACCGTTTGTATAAAGATGACCAATATCTGTATTATGAAGACCGTATAGCTGTGCCTGAGGACGACTGGATGGTTGCCTACAGTGGGCCCATCTCAGTTGACGGCACACAGGGTGCAACCGGTCTGTTGACTGTTCCAGGGAGCCTTTCTACTCCCGACTATCCTGTGTTGAGCTACGTGCTTGTATGCAGTTCATAGTGGACTCCTGTGGCTGTCACGCCAGCAAAAAGAGCGATTCACGTGACCGGGGAGTGGCCTCCAGTCTGCCTATCCCCTACTATGCTAATTCCCTGTTGTACGTGGATTTCATCCACGGTCTGGCTAAGTTTGGTGGTTATGACAGTTGTTTGGTTGTCATCTGTGGCCTGACCCGTTTCACCCGTGCGTTCCCCTGCAACAAAAGGATCACAGGGGAACACAGTGTGAAAAATTTGGTTGAAAAATGGTTCGAACATGATTGGGCACCTAAGAAGGTGCACTCTGACGAGGATGTAGTTATTTGGAGTGACACCAGATGGTACAAGCAAGTAGTGGACGCCCTGACTGTCCATGTAACCACAGGTGTGCCCTACACTCACGGTTATAACCCTCTGTGCGAGAGACAGAACCGTGTTTTGCAGCAGAACCTGAGGACTCTAATGAGACAGGAGCTTACCAAATATTGGGTACGCATGTTACCCTGGGCTGTCCTAACCATGAACTCTGAGGACAGTTTTTCAACTCGCTATACCCCCCACGAACTGTTCCATGGGGGGCGTCCTGTGTGGCTCTTCAAAACCGCTTTTCCAGAGGACTACAAGAGCCCCGTAGGGGACTGGCTGAAGCAGAGGCGGGACCTGGCTAATCTGGCTAGAGGTAACCTAAAACACGTTCGAGAACATGAGTTGACTACGCGTAACCGCACGAGACGTCCTGCCACCTTCAAGGTAGGGGACATTGTGCTGGTACACCACTCGCGATTGTCCACGTGGCCCCGCAACTGTCTGCAGGACCCTTACTTTGGGCCTTACCGTATTATAAAGATAGATGGAACCAGGATCCATGTGAGGTGCAGACCCCGCCTAGGTGGAGAGCTGCTTTGTGCACCTAAACAGCTGAGACATTACCACTCGCCTGACGAACTGTCCTGGGACAAGGGGCGTCTGTCTGACAGAGAGGTCTGGCGCATCGACGTAGAGAACGCTGCCAACCCTGAGGAGGCAGATGAACTTGAAGAAATGATTGTCGATGAGATGGCAGTTGACGACTACTACGTCGTTGCAGGTATTGCATGCCACCAGTAGAAACAGGGCTGGAGTTTCCTTACCCTGTAGGACGGATATGGGCTATCTGAGGCAAACTGGGAGCCCATGGCCTTTATACAGCCATATGGGAGTATCAACCCCATCTTTTGTTCCTACCTTGTTGAGAACAACGAGTGACAGCTACTAACCAGTGCTGAGACGATGTCCCAGTTTAAGAAGAAAAACTAATCTCCCTGCGCCTATCTAATTTTTGTGCCTAACCGAACTGAGGGACGCAAGCTTCAGAAGGCGGTGCTATACCCCAGACATCCCCTCCTCCCGTTGGGAGTCTCCTTCGGGCCAATCCTGCAGCAGTATTGGCTCCCCTGGAGGTACACTTCCTCCGCACCAAGTGAGAAGCAACACCCAGGTTCGTCGGAACACCACTAGGCTGCTTATATTGTTTGCAGCCCAATGGTTGGTGCGTCCTATTGCCCCAGCCTCCCACCACACATTCTCCGCGCAGTGTAGTACCAAGACCGCGCCCACGCACTGGAGTAAGTACCCATAGGGTCGGTTCAGTCCGGGGTGCCCACCTCCACACGACCACCTCAACTGCGGGTCACCTGAAAACGCCGGCCTAGGTGAACAGATCCTCCCCAGAATGGGACTTACAGTTGGGGCCCTTTACTCGCAACTCCCTCTGTTTTCTAACCCCCCAAGGGCGGTGAGCACTGTTGTGCTGACAACTAGACCTAATCAGTTTGTACCAAGACAGGTTCAGGACTCCGTTAGAGCCCGAGTTTCGGTGATTGTAGTAACACCCTCCCCCAATCGGGATCCTTTTTCAAAACACCTGCACAGCCGCTGCTTTTGGAGTCCAGCCCCTGCCCAGGTTGTGCCCTGCAGTCCCATGCCTGTGGTTACCAGCGTGAACCAGGTGGCCGCTCATCTGGTTTGCAGCCACCCAGCGAGTGGGCGCCTTGTTGACCACGAGTTGCATGGGACATGCCCTAATGTTATGACCTTGGGGAGCCAAGGAAGAGGGGTGGCTTTCTAGTCGAGGGGGCAATGACAAGCAAGGTGCTGTGAAGCAAGGTGTGTCCACCCTCCTTGGGGACAAGCGTGCCCAAAGTTAGAACCCCTAACTGGTCCAGACCCATAGGGTTCTAACCTTCTCGGCGGTGTTACCATACCCCTAAGTGTGCCACGTATGTCTTTGTGTGTCTCACGTCCCTCCGGGGCGTGGCTCCCTTTCGGGCTTCGCTGATGTCGGACCGAAGGTTCTTAGTCAGGTACAATTACCGCTCCTAGGGCGCCCAATTTCTGTGCTGGCGCCTATCCTTTGGCGGAGACGGCAACAGCCCTACATACTAGAGGGCAGGGATGGCCAAGTGTGCTAAGGGCATAAAAAATGCCCATTTTTCTAATGGCCAAAAACTAACACATTCCCCTGCCCACAAGGAAAAGCACACGGAGCAGGAGACACCACTACACTACACTACACTAACTAATGCCAGCACCAGCCTTCGAAGGCGGGTTGAGCACAACCGCACTCAGTTGCTGCCTGCTTGCGTGCAGGCTTGCTGATGCTAACCCCTACACACGCTACTGGGTGGCCATGGCAAAGAAGTCACCAGCCCTACTGGCTCCCCTGTGAAATCGCAAGAGAACACAGCGCTACTAAGCGACTGTGGCCCAACAGGGACGTCACAAAACGTTTCCCTGTCAGGGCTTGGAGGAAAGGAGTGCTCTTTCAGCATGCACAGCATGGATGATGATGAAGTCAGACTGTCCCCGCCAGTCCTGGCTGAGACACAGTTTGTTGTTTGTGTGATCTGCCCCCTCTTTAGCATGGGCGAAAAATGGGAAGTCACCGAAGGCAACCGCTACTGCACCACTTCACCTTTTCCCTTACACACTTGAGAACAAAGGCGGATGAAGGACGGTTAGCGGCTGAGGAACCTAACCAACCTCGCTGTATTATACAGGTCTTCGGTTGAAAAAAAATACACTGTCCTCTAGCCGTCCTGCAAGCAAGCAAGCTTAAGGACTCCGCCCGTTGTCTGATAGAACGTAGGGCGGAGCCCTGGGTAGCCTAAACAAGGGTTATACCGTGTTAACAGCGCTCGCCCTACAGTTTCTTAATGCATCATGTGTATGCAGGTAAGGGAGGCGAACAACAACATTTTTTTTATCTCCTAACAGTAACCCAATTTCTCC
>OZ038380.1:66371590-66409090 GCA_964036045.1 Eutreptiella sp. 'Long Island Sound 2002' | reverse complement strand
GCACATTGCGCAGGTTTTGGGGCTTTTTGGCGCCTCTTTGGGGCGGTTCTCGGACATATCGTTGTGTTAGAGGGCAACAAAGGGCTCTTGGTCACCGGGGAATCAAGCCGCACGTGGAATGTAGCAGCCAATTGCCTTCGTTTGGCTGTTTTGAACCCGTACTATGGTTGTTTTGGGCGAAAAATGGCTGTTTTTGGCCCAAAGCTGCGCAGATTTGGGGGGGCACCTCCCGACTTGGCGCCCCCACCCCGGGCCGCCACCGCTGAGTTTCTGGCTCAAAACTTGCATTTGCCAAGGCCACCACCTAGGCTCTAGGATGGCTACAGTAGAGTCAAGCCCGAGGCGTTGGGAAGGTGCAATGGCCAAAACGGAATGGTGACGTGCTTGCTTGCTTATTGTTGTTGTTGTTGTTGTTGTTGTTGTTGCTTGTTAGCTAAATTTAGGGGGAGAGGGGTGTAGTAATATAAATACATATATATATATATATATATATATATATATATATATATATATATATATATATATATATATATATATATATATATGTATATATACATATATATATATATATATATATATATATATATATATATATATATATATATATATATATATATATATATATATATATATATATATATATATATATATATATATATATATATATATATATATATATATATATATATATATATATATATACATATATATATATATATATATACATATATATATATATATATACATATATATATATATATATATATATACATATATATATATATATATACATATATATACATATACATATATATATATATATATATATATATATATATATATATATATATATATATATATATATATATATATATATATATATATATATATATATATATATATATAGATATATATATATATACATATATATATATATATATATATATATATATATATATACATACATTATATATATATATATATATATATACACACATATACACTAGGACACTATACACTACTACTAGGATGGCTACAGTAGAGTCAAGCCCGAGGCGTTGGGAAGGTGCAATGGCCAAAACGGAATGGTGACGTGCTTGCTTGCTTATTGTTGTTGTTGTTGTTGTTGTTGTTGTTGTTGCTTGTTAGCTAAATTTAGGGGGAGAGGGGTGTAGTAATATAAATATATATATATATATATATATATATATATATATATAGATATATATATATATATATATATATATATATATATATATATATATATATATATATATATATATATATATATATATATATATATATATATATATATATATATATATATATATATATATATATATATATATATATATATATATATATATATATATATATATATATATATACACACACACATATACATATATATATATATATATATATATATATATCCTCTTATCTACACCCCTCTCCCCAACTCTAGGTGGCTCCACCGTACGGCTCTAAGGTACGCGCGAAGGGTACAACTTGGTGCATACATGTGGCGAAAGGGGCTAAACTGGGTTAAATTAGGCTCAAAATGGGCTAACAACACTTGTTTGAGCATCTCAGATGGTCCGGCATCACTTTTGGAAAAACGCGTTTTTCACTCATTTTTGACCCGTTTTTGGTCTTGAAACAGCCCATTTTCAAGGCATTTTGGGATTTTCCATGGGCCAAAACGCGTCACCACGGGCTCAAAACGGGCTAAAAGCACTTGTTTGAGCATCCCAAGTGGTCTAGGAACAACTTTGGAAAAAAATTTTTTTTCGCCCCGGGGACCCTGGTGGACCCACCGTTGGCCCCAACCGTGCGCGGGCCGGGCTGCCCTCCGGCTCCACCAAGTGACCTCTGGTACGGGGGTCTACGTGGATCGTTGGGCGATTCTGAGGCTTGGAAACCACAAAGAGTGGGGGTCGTGGGTGGACTAGGTGCCCTCGGAATTCGTTTCTGAGCCACGTAGCCCAAGATACGGCCCGCGCTTGGTTTCGGGGTGCTGGTGCACATTGCGCAGATTTTGAGGCTTTTTGGCGCCTTTTTGGGCCGTTTCTCGGACATATCCTGGAGTTGAAGGGCACTAGAGGGCTCTTTGACACGGGGAAGGCAAGCCGCACATGGAATGTAGCCACTATTTCCCTTTGTTTGGGCGTTTTGCCCGGGTTTTGGGGCCTAATTTGGGCGAAAAATGGCTGTTTTTGGCCAAAAACTGCGCAGATTTGGGAGGGCACCTCCCGACTTGGCGCCCACGCCCCGGGCTGCTACCGGTGAGTTTCCGGCTCAAAACTTGGATTTGGCAAGGGCACCACCTAGGCTCCAAGATGACTACATGGGCAAAAGATTCGAAGCGTTGGGACAGAGCAATGGCCAAAACGGCGGGGAGACGTGTTGTTGTTGCTTGTTGTTAGCTAAATTTAAGGGGAGAGGGGTGTAGTAATATATATATATTGGGGTGGAGGTGGGTGGGCCGGCAGTGCTTGCCAGCTCTCCATGTGTAGTGACCAGCCCCATCCAGCCGAGACCAGGGGCAGACGTTGATCGTCTTCGACCCACGCTGCTCCGTGGCCAAGTCACCGCCGAAGTGCTGCAGCACGTACCGAATGTTGGCATAGGCGCCATACTGAGGCGGCTGGCCCCTCCTGGGCGGCGGCTTGGGCGCCGCTTTCGGGGCCTGCCTCGCCGCCGCGGCCGAGGATGCCGCAGGCCGTACCAGTGGCACGCTTGGTGGCTGCGGCAGGTGCAGCATTCCCCGCACGGGAAACTGCTCCTCCACCCAGAGGCGCCACGCGTCAGCGAACTTCTCCCGGTCGCCCTCGACCTTCAACCTGGACGTGGAGAACGCCCGGAGCCACGGCCCCATGTTCTGCGCCATGACCAGGCGGAGGGCATCTCCTCCGCTCTGCCGGCGGAAGCGTGTCGCGGCCGCGCCTGCCACGGTCCCTTGGAGGAACAGCGCCTCGCCCCCGTCGCCACTCAGTGCACTGAGGTGCAGGGCCTCCTGGTCGGCGGGGCGGGCCGTGAGCACCGTGCCCTCTCCGCGATCGTACAGGCGCAGTGCCGAGGAGTGGGGCTCCAATGCCGCCACAACCCAGCACCACGCCCGCGACACGCTATGCAGCAGTGCCAGCGAGGCTGCCGGCCTGTTGCTGGAGGACTGCGCTTGTGGGGCCCTGGGGAGGGCCGCTGCGTGACCCTGCAGCGCCCTGCACATGACAGCTGCATGCTCAGCCTGCCACATGTTGCTCGGGGCTATGGGCCAGACGTCCTGCCCCTGGATCGCCGGCGGTCGCGTGACCTCCACGAAGACCGCCGGCGCCGGCGGGATGTCCTCGGCCGTGCACCTGTGTGCCCTGCACACCGGCCCCAGCTCCCTGAGGCACTCCCGGAACACCCTGTAGCAGGCTGGGCCCCTGGACTGCTGCCTCCTGAGCCGGCACCCGGTGACGACAACCCACTCCAGTCCCCCTGTTTGCACCCGAACACAGGCCCAATACTCCGCCCCTTCCAACACCACCAGCCGCCCCATATCCGCCACGCCCACCGTATGGGTGGGAGGCACGCTCTCCACCCGCAGCCACCGCTTGGCGCTTTCTTCCCTCGGCTGGGGGGCATGCATCGGCTGCTGCTGCATCGCGTCTTGCACGTGCTGCAGGGACACCGTCATCAGCATGGACATCCCCCCGTCCGCTGCCGCCGCCATACACAGCAGGGCATGTTGCATGCGCGCCCCGGGCAACCCCACGCTGTGCTGGACGTCCGCCACGTCCAAGGGTGTGCGGGGCGCCGGCAGGGCACCCAGCACCGCTGCAGGCAGCTCCCCCAGGGACGGCACACGCGCGATGGGCCCCATGTCCCTGTTGAGGACCACCGCCGCCACCCACCGCCTGTCCAGCGCGGACAGGATGTTGCCCGGTCTTGGCACCCGGAGAAGGGTGCCGACGGTGGACATGAGGGCGCACACGCCACAGTCCTTGTTGTTGCCGGCCGGCTGCTGCACCTATGCCGCCCTGGCCGTCGCCAGCAGATGCTCCGCGCCCGGCCACCCCGCCCTTTGACCCCTGGGCGCCATGCGCATCGTCCGGACTGCCATGTCCCATGTGTGTGGCCACTGGGGCTGGGCTCCAGACACCGCAGGCTGGCCTAGCGGGTCCACCGTCAACTGCGTGGCAGGGGCCAGGAGGTGGTGAGACATCCAGTGCTGCATGCTCGGCGTCTCCGATCGGTCGAGGTACACCGCCTCTGAGCCCCCCAGCTCGACGTACCTCGCAATGAGGAGGGCAGCCGGGGTTTGGTCGTGCCGTTGGCCCTCCCACCCCTCCCTCGGGAGCATCATGGCGTGGGGGGCCAGGCACTGCACCACGTCGGCTGCCAGCGCGACCACGTCGTCGCTGAGCTCCACCCCATGGTCCGCGGCCACCAGGAAGTGGTGCCTGGGCTTGGAGTACAGGTGCTCCAGGGCGCCCCGCAACTCAGCTGGCGGGGGAGAGGCGTTTCCGCAGTCCCGCAGCCAGGGGAGTGCGCCCGGGAGATGCCGCCCTGCTCCTCCTGGCCAGACGGCGGCCCTAAGGACCGGCAGGTCGCGCCAGACAGCCCGAGCGATCGGATCGCGCCACGGCTGTGGCCTGTCGGCGATACAAATAAAAAGCCCAAGAAAATGTTTTCCATTCTCGTTGATTGTGGTTGACGCCAAAGCTGACCTCCAAACCAAAACAAGCAACGGGCACGGCCAAGGTCTCTCTCAGAAATTGATTGGGTTTGAACCGGTTTCGCCTCTACGGGCCTCCTCAGCAAACAAACATGGCTGAAACACAGAAATATGCACAGCGAAAATGGCATAATTCCAAAAACAGGCAATACAATGTGAAACATGCCGAAAATTCGGCTCCCCATTGGAGGACAGCCACCACCACATGCGTGGTCAGGGGCTCTGCCGCGAGCTGCAACGCCGTCCCCCCGTCGGTCTCGATCACCGTGCCCCGTGGGGCAGTGAAGACGTGGCCACCGGTCCCACGGACCGCCACCCATCCCCACAAGACCGCCACTGTCTCCCAGCTGGGTTGGCTGGTTCTCCTGGGCAGGACCACTACCGGCGGGCACGGGCTGTTGGTGGCCCACACGCGCCATTCCACTCCCACCAGACGCTCGTGACCAGGGGGCCGGAACACCTGGGCCATGCGTCTGGGAGCCGGCGATGGACGGCGGTCCACACATTTGCCCCGTTAGCCCGCGTGAACTGGAGTCCTTCCAGGATGTCCCTGTCCACAGGGCTGGGGAGGCGGGCAGTGCGAACCTCAAGCCCCCGGCCCAGGCGAAACCCTGGCCCCTCTCGGTCCCCCAGCAGCAAGACCTCCGGGTCCGTGGCCGCAAGGCGAGCCGCCACCGTGGGGAGATGCAGGGAGACAATCCACGGCTGGACTGAGACGGGCTCGCGCGGGAGGTCAGGGCAGGCCGCCACAGCACTGCCATCCCTCGCCCAGCTGAGCGCTCTGTCCCACCACTGCGCCCACGCATCCGGCGCTGCCGGCAACGACCAGGACAGGTACGTCATGACCGCCTTAGCCTGCCACTCGCGAGGGTCCATGCCGGCAGGATGTGTGTGCCACGTGCATACCCACCCCAGGTTGGCCTCCTGGACGGTGACCATGTCCCTCCACGGGACCACCGGGAACGGAGTGAGCAGGGCCGCCATGCCACATGGCAACGCCACCGCCCACTCGGTCAGGCCCCCACTCACCCCACCGCTGGGAGTCCTCCTCCTTGCGCCTTTACCACCACTTCCTGCACCAACGTTCCGTGGCCCCGGCCGTGGCCCTGGCTGCGGTCCAGGCTGAGGGCCCCCACACGGGCCATGGCCTGGAGGATCTTGAGCAATTCTTGGGGTACTCCCCGCGGCACCGGCGGCTGTGGGTGGGCGAACCGGCAGGCATCTGCCCGCATGCACCACCCCTTGGCCCAGTGCCTGCAGGTTTCCACCTCCCCCGTCTTCGGCCCAGCCTTGTCCGCCACTCCCAGCCCCCGTGGGCCCACCTCACGCGCCTCCTTCTGCCCCATGAACTCCGGCTCCTCGTCCCGCTCCATGGCGACCCGCGCCTCTTCACTCCTCCTGCGTTGGTCCTCCTCCTCCAGTGCCTCCGTCGTCGGCGGCGGGCTCGCTGCAGCCGTGAACCTCGTCAGGGCCGCCGCCACAATGGCTTGCACATCCACCTCCTCCCCGGCCACCTCCGGCTGACCCTGCTGCTGCCCCTCTCCCGTGGGCTGCTCCTGCCCCACCTCGTCACCGTCGCGGCTTGCCTCCTCATCACTCCCCACCGGGACCGCGTGTTCGGACCCCTGGGGGGCGGCGCTTTCGTCCAGGCGCGTGCCCACCACCACCAGCAGCTTGAGGTCACCGCCGCGGCTCTCAAGGCGGTAGCTGCTGGAGGCGGGGACGAGGACCACCCCATCCCCGGTCAGCAGCAGACGGTCCGCGCCGAACACGACCTCTGCACCCTCGGGGTGCACCGTCACCAGGAGCGCATGGGATCCCAGCGCCTGGGGCGTGAGGGGCCGCACGGCCTGCTCGCGACGCCAAGCGTAAGCCCCACCTCGCCACAAGGCCACGTACAGGCCTTCGTCCCGCCGCACGTCCTCGAGCCCTGCCTCGTCCAGCAGGCGCCCCACGGACAGGCGCACCGACAGGGGGAGGCCTTCCTGGGGCTCGGCCGCCCGGACATCACCGGGGTGGTGACCCGGGACCGCCGCGTCCCCCAGCTGGACACAGCGGACCTGGCCGTCGTCCGGGGACGCGGCCACCAGGGCCTTCTCCCGGGCGACCTGCCCTGGGCGCTGGAGCTCGTAGCGCTCCAGGGCGCTCGCCAACATCCCTGCCTCCCGCTGCCCCGTACCCATGAGGCGGTGCCTGTGGGCACCCTCGGCCGCATGGTACCTGCAGTGCCGCTGCTCACACCTCCCCAGGGGAGGGGGCGGCACCGCAGTGGGCATGGGCCGCAGCGGCGCGTGGGCCGGGTTCACGTCCATGCCGGCGTAGACGTCGGGCCCGTCGTCGTCCTCATACATGAGGGCCAGCGCCGACTCACCGGGCCCGTACGCCTCTTCGTCCTCCACTTACTCCGCCTCCTACTCTTCCTCCGCCCCTTCCCCAGCCGCAACCATCACCGGCGGCGTGTCCGGTCGCGGCGAGAGGGGCGCCAGAGGCCGCTCGTCAGCGCCTCCGCCCCTTGCCGCCTCCGCCGCGTCAAGCCGTGCCCGCCTGTTGTCGGGCAGCCGGGCCCAGCTGGTGCCCGCATGGAGGTCCATGCTGTACGCCAGCCCCGCCGGACACGGCTCACCGGGCGCCACCTGGCGCCACTCCCGCCACTCTCACATCCAGTCCTCCACCCCTTCCCCCTTGGCACGCCTCCCACTGGGCTCCACTACCCCGCCGCCCTCCGCCGGTGCCTGCGCCTCCGGCACACCTCGCCCCGCGTCCTGTCCCCCCGAAGCAACCACCTCCAACGGCTTCTCCTTGGCCCCTTCCGCCCTCGGGGGGACAGCCGCGAGCGCGTGCGCGATCAGCTCGCCGGCGTCAGCCCCCCTCCCCGGCGCTTCCGGCGCGGCTCCATCGCCCCCCGCGGCTGTCCGCCGGTACGCCTCCAGGGCTTGCGCGAGCAGCTCGCTGATGTCTCGCGGGCTGGCCGCTGCCGCCTCCTGCGCCGCATCCCCCGCTTGTTCCCCCGCCGTAGGCCTCCCCATGGGGGCTGCGCCCTGCATCCCATGCGTCGGGGGTGGACACCACGGGCGGGGCCCCGCGCGGCACGGCTGGATCCGGCACCGGGACCGTCCGCGGTGGAGACCCCGCCGCGGTATGCCCCGGCTGGGGCACCGCCAGGGGTGGCGCAGCCGCAGGCGCCCCCATTCTCCCCGCCTCGCCCGGGGGCACGCCACGTGCCTCCCCTTGCGACACCCCCAGCTGCTGGGCGCCCCGCGCCGGCGCAGGCACCGGTACCGGTACCGGCACCGGTACCGTGTGCTGAGGCGGCCGTGGGTGCTGCTGGGGCAGGGGATGCAGGTACACCACATGCTGGTGCGGACGGTGATGGTGATGGTGATGGTGAAGGTGGACGGGGTGCTGTGGCACAGCCGCCGGGTGATGGTGATGGTGAAGGTGGACGGGGAGCTGTGGCACAGCCGCCGGGTGTACGTGTTGGTGTGGGAAGTGATGCTGCATCATGGGGAACCCGCCGGGGTGATGAAGTAGGTGATGGAGATGGAGTTGGTGGTGGTGGTGAGCCCCAAAAGGCGGGAAGGGCAGGGGCCCGAGGCCCGGGGGCGGCGGCATCGGAAACGCACCCGGCGCCGCATACCCCGGCCGCCCCGCCGGTCCCACTGGGGGCCGCCCGCGCTGCGCGTCATCCAGCTGCCCGAGATCTTGTAGACATCGGAGAAGTCGGTTGAGCAGGTGCACCCCGAACGGCACCGTGCCCGCTGCGAACCGCGCCCGAACGTCAGGCGCGTTGTACGGGTGGGGATCGCGGGCCAACATCTGCCGCAAGCAGACGTCGACGAAGTGGTCCCATCCGTTGTCCCTGGCCGGATGGTCCGCGTCCACGCGCGCCTGGAACGCCGCATACGTGTGCGGCCCGTGTCTGACGAGATCAGACACCGTGTCTACCAGGCGTCGGGCACGTCGCCGGAAGGTTGGCAACTCCGCGGGATTGGTGGGGACAGATAGCGACATTTAGCTAACGAAGGCTGTGTGAGCTATGGACATGGCAGTACGGGTGGACTCTGTGGCCCGTCCCACTCGCTGCTGGCCTTATGTTTCACGACACATCACACGACACAGTAATCCTCCCCTCTTGCGCGCCCCCCCCCCTTCCCTTTCGTGCCCCGGTGTCGCCCCCTAGGTGTGCTCCTTGGTTCTACCCGGTTGTTGGTGGGTGTGTTGCCAGGCAGGGTTGGGGGGGGGGGCGCCCGACGCTGGCTCTGGTCCCTCCCTCCGGGAGTTTCCCCACGGGGGGGCCGATGCATGCACTCCCCGTCAGGGTGTAACTCTGTTGTACGGGCTGTCCATTTGTACCCGTTCCGTACAAATGGACCTGCGCCGTAACCAGGTACGTCGGCCCTTCCCCACATCGGGTTTGGGTACACTGTGGGTGTCCGGGGAGTTCTTGCGGGATAGGCGGGTCTCTTGCCTACCCCGATGGACGGTGTGCCCTACCCGCAGCCCCTCACAGGACACGAACCGCAGTACGTGCCGTGGGGAGTGCTCTTGGTCAGGCCCATTGGCCATCCCCCCAGGCCGGTGCCACCTCGGGCCGCTGGCCAACGGTCCCGGGCGTAACCCACCTTATTGCCTGCGCTCAGAGGGGCCGATACGGACACCGGGGGGGCCCCCAAACCCCTGAGGTCGGGTACCTCACCGGCGTCTTTTGCGGGCTCTTGTCACCCCGCCCCCCCCCCCCCGTTCGCTGCGGTGTTGCTCCTCGCCTCCCAGCTTTCTTCCCCAGGGGTGCCCCCCTTTCCCGCGTCCCTTGCCGTGCTTCCTGGCTCCTGCCGTGTCCCGTCTGCCCCTGCTGTCTGTCCTTGCTCTGGCGCGTTGGCGTCCTTTGTTTTTTTTTCTTTAGCATCTCCACCGCTCGCCACTCGTCTCTCCCCCCGCCGTTTCGGTCTGTCCTCTGCCCCCCCCCCCCCATGTCCCCTCGCTGTCTCCTCGCTGTCCTCGCCCCTTTCTTGGGTGGGTGGAGGAGAAGGGGGTGGGGGGGGGGGGCGTCCTCGCTGCCTGTCGTCTGGCGTAAGCACGTCGCGAGCACGGTGCAGGCACGAGGCGCGGCACATGTCCCTTTGCAGGTGGGGGGGGGGGCTTGCCGTTTGGCTCCCGTCGTCGCCCTTCCTACCCTGCGGTCGCACCCCCGGTGGTCCCCCCGTTGGGTCGTGCTCGGCGCGTGCTCCCTTTGGGCACGGTCGTGTGGTCCGTCCCGCACCCTCTCTCCGCTGCCTCTCCACCCTGCCGCTTTGTCCTCGGGGGGGGGGGGTCCGCGTTCCGCTACCGTCATCCCCCACCCTCAGGGGGGCGGTGGTGTGTGGGGGGGGGGGGGCGCCCTTGTCATCTTCCCTAGCACGCATGTCGCAGGCACCACGCAAGCACGACGCAAGTACGGAGTGAGGCACTTGGCTGCAGTGGGGGGGGGGGGTTTCTCCTTTGGGGCCCCCATACCCCTGAGGTCGGGTACCTCACCGGCGTCTCTTGCGGGCCCATGTCGCCCCGGCCTCCCCCCGTACGTCGCGGTATTGGTCCCTGCCTCCTCGCTTTCTTCCCCTGGCACGATGCTTTGCTTTGTTCTTGGTTTTTTTTTCCCCGTCTCCACCGCCCGCCGCCCGTCTCTCCCCCTGGCGCGTCGGTCTGTCCTCTGCCCCCCCCCCATGTCCCCTCGCCGTCTCCTCGCTGTCCTCGCACCTTTCCTAGGTGGGTGGGGGAGAAGGGGGTGGGGGGGGGGGCGTCCTCGCTGTCCGTCCTCTGGCGTAAGCACGTCGCAAGCACGGCGCAGACATGAGGCGCGGCACTTGTCCCTCTGCAGGGGGGGGGGGGGCTTGCCGGGTGGCTCCCGTCGTCGCCCTTCCTACCCTGCGTTCGCACCCCCGGTGCCCCCCCCGCTGGGGCTTGCATGGCGCGTGCTTCCTACGGGCACGGTCGTGTGGTCCGTCCCGCACCCTCTCTCCGCTGCCTCCCCACCTTGCCGCTATGTCCTCGGGGAGGGCGCTGTCCGCCCCTCCCTACCGTCATCCCCCACCCATGGGGGGGCGGAGGTGTGTGTGGGGGGGGGGGGGGGGGGCTTGTCGTCTTCCCTTCGTTGCACGCATGTCGCAGGCACGACGCAAGCACGGCGCAGGCACAAGGCGCGGCACCTGTCCCACTGCAGGGGGGGGGGGGCATGCCTTGTGGCTCCCGTCGTCGCCCTTCCTACCCTGCGTTCGCACCCCGGGTGGTCGCCCCGCTGGGGCTTGCACGGTGCGTGCTCTCCACGGGCACGGTCGTGTGGTCCGTCCCGCACCCTCTCGCCGCTGCCTCCCCACCCTGCCGGTTTGTCCTCGGGGGGGGGGGTGGGGCGCTTTTCGCCCCCCCCCTACCTGCATCCCCCACCCTTGGGGGGGCGGAGGTGTGTGTGTGGGGGGGGGGGCGCCCTTGTCGTCTTCCCTTCGTAGCACGCACGTCGCAGGCCCGACGCAAGCATGGCGCACGCACCAGGCGCCGCACCTGTCCCTCTGCAGGGGGGGGGGGGGCTTGCCGTGTGTCACCCGTCGTCGCCCCTCCTACCCTGCGTGCGCACCCCCGGGGGGGCGGTGGTGTGTGGTAGGGGGGGGGGGCGCCCTTGTCGTCGTCCCTTCGTTGCACGCATGTCGCAGGCACGACGCAAGCACGACGCAAGCACGGGGTGAGGCACTTGGCTGCAGCGGGGGGGGGGGGGGGTTCTCCTTTGGGCCTTCCCGCCCTCCTCCATGGTATAGGCTCCGCACCCCGGGATCTCTAGCCGCTGGTGCCCCTTGGCGGTAGTCGCCACGTCTCGGCATGGTGCTCAGTGTCCCGTGCCTGCTCCCTCCTGTGCCCATACTTACTGGAGGAGGTACGTACCCGGGTGGAAACGGATGATGAGGAAGTGCGGGCAGCGGGGAGGACTTACCGTACGCCTCGAAGGCTTCTTGCGCCATCCGCCGCCCTGGTCGAGGGGAGGGCCCCTGTTTCGGCACCCAACAGCCCGGGGGGTACCGACTGCCCATCCTCTCCCTGGTGCCTGTGTATCCACTTCCGAGCGGCCTGATACCGGTGCCGTGGTATCAGTCCGCTGGAAGTGGCGGCTACAAAGCGGCCGGGCGCTCTCGTCCCCCGGGCCTCTGCCACCCCCGAGCGCGATGGAGGCCCCTGAGGTCCTATGGCAGAGACGCGGGGAGACGGGCGGGGGATTCATTTGTGGCATCCCCTGGCCACCTAGTTAAACAGCATAATCGCTGCCGCAGGGGGCCCACCGGATGGCGCCGCTGGTGCCCGTCCCCTCTGCGCCACAATAACTGCAACAGGCGCAGGGGGTCCAGTGGATGGCGCCACTGGCGCGTGTCCCCTCTGCGCCACAGGTTGGGTCACCGCACGGGAGGCCCTACGGATGGCGCGCAGGTGCCCGTCCCCCTGTGCCACTTCCTGCCTCCGGCGCCAGGCTTGGTTGACGTGACATGACACATGCATGAATGAGGTCAGAGTCGGTTTCAGGACGCGCACGGCGCACGGCACAACGCATGGCAACTATCCCCTACCCTGCCCCTTCTGCTCCCTTCTCCGCCCTCTGTGCTCGCATGGTGCTGAGCATAGCCCCTGTCTCCCTCGTCGCCCCCTCTCTCTGCTCCGGCTGTCCGGCCTTCGCTCACCTTCTAAGTGTCCTACCTCTTTCGCCCTGCCCGTGCCCTCTTCCCTCGTCCTTGCCGGCCCTCGATGCATGACACTACGCAGGCACACAACACACTGCACCTTTGGGGGCGGGATGCCCTGTGGCAGAACGCCGCGGCACCCCGCCTTGCCCAGTGCCCCCGCGCGCTGCCGGCGGCCCACTCGGTTGTGGGGCACCATGTTGCCCCCTACTCTGCCGTGCCATCTTTGACCCTCTACCCTCCGGCTAGCGCGAGCACAGTGCGGAGCAATTCGCGAGGCAGCGCTCCCTCTCTGCCCCCCTCTCTGCCCCGGCCCCCTGGCCCTGTCCTGCCCCCTGTCTGCTCGCCCTCTCTCACCTTGCCCTGCCCCTCGTCCCTGGTTGCAGGGTCTCCGGCCTCCTGTTTCTCTGTCCCCCTCCTCCCTCTATCCCCTCGGGGTGCACCGTGCAGAGCAAAGCGCAAGGCAACCCTCCAACTCCCTCTCTCCCTTGCTGCCCCCTGGTGTCCTAAGCTGTTGGTATGTGGCACGCACTTTGTACCGCACACGATACCTCCGGGGGCAGGCTGCCTAGCGGCCGCGGCACGTCCAGGGCCCCCGCTCGCCGCAGGCGGTCACCTCGGTCGCGGGGCACCCTCGTCATTCTTGCCCCTGGTCTGCTCACACTAGCCAGCATAAGGTCCGTGTTTAGCATGCTTCTGCTCTCTCGCCTCCTCTTCCTTACCTCCGCCCTCCGGCCAGCGCGAGGACGGTGCGGAGCAATTCGCGAGGGAACCCTCCCTCCCTGCTCCCCCCCTCTGCTCCCGCTCCCTGGCCCAGCCCTGCCCCTTGTGTGCTCGTTCTCCCTCGTCCTCCCTTGCCCCCCTTCCCAGGCCCCAGTGTCCCCGGCCCTCTGTCTCCCTGTCTCCGTCTTCCCTTTACCTCCCCGGCGTACACTTCGCGGAGCAATACGCGTGGCATCCCTCCCTCTCTCCCTTCACCTTTCTGCCCCCTGGTGCCCTGGTCCCTGGGCAAGTGGCACGTACGTCGCACTGCACCCGCCTGTGGCCTTTTCCCCTCTATGCTCGCCCTGCCCCCCCCTCCCCCCCCTGCGCTTTGCCCCCTTTGACACTATGCAGGACACTGTGTAGGCAAGTCGCACGCATGTCGCAGGCACGCACCTAGCCTCTATCGTCGGCGCCGTCTGGCTGGTTGGCACCACGCTGCGGCCGCCCGCCGCTGCCACAGCCCCCGCAGGTGCCACCGCCGCGGGCAGCCACTCCAAATGCCACGGGGGGCGCGGCCCTGGTAGGCCCCGGCTGCCCCCTGGCCAGGGTTTCACTGTACCCCCCGCGGCGCTCGGTCGCCGGGGGGGATCCATCACAAAAATCTGCAAGACATCGAAAAAAAAAGACACTCATAATTATCCGGCTGATGCCCAAGGGCACAGCCACGGGCAACCTGGACGAGTACAGGCCCATAGCGCTGGGGCAGCAAGACATGCGAATGCTCATGACTCCCCTCATGCGGAGGTTCACAGCTGTCCTGGCACGCAAGGGACTGGCTGCGGACTGGCAGTTCGGGGCCATACCGGGCTCCACGGCGGCTGCCCCGGTGTTCCTGGCCCAGCGCAGGCTGCAGCGTGGGCTGGAGGAAAACCATGTCCTGGCCTTCGATGTGTCAAAAGCTTTTGACACAGCGCCGCACGGGACGCTGGCGCTCCTCCTGCGCCACATGGGAGTCCCGGAAGAGCTCATCAGGCTCTTCCACACCCGCAGCTGCGGGTCTCTGGTGCGCATCGTCACTGCGCACGGCCCGACGCCGAGCATTCGGCTCCACAGGGGCCTGCGGCAGGGCAGTGCGGAGAGCGCTGTGCTCTACCTCCTCCTCTTAGAACCTCTCCTGCGGAGCCTTGCCACCCCTGGTGCAGGCGTACTGTGATGACCTCCTGTTGATAGCGCACTCCCTGCCGCAACTCCTGGAGTATGCAGCGGTGATAGCGCGATATCTCACGGACATGGGCATGTCCCTCAACGTCGGCAAATGCGCCTATGCCAATACTGCTCGCATCCATTCGATCATGGTGTGCCTGAGCCCAGGGAACACGGCGGCCCCATGGGTATGCTTACGCGCCAAGGGCACGGTACCATACTTGGGCCTGCGCCTCGATCCTAGGGGGGTGGCGACCATGAAGGAGAAACATGTACTCCGGTGTGAAGCTCTGCTGGGCTGGTGCAAAAACACGTTGGGGCCGGCGTCGGTGCCTCATGAGGCGATGGCGGCTGTGGTTGGAGGCATCGTGCGGTACGCGGCGCCCTACCTGTCCAACACGGCGGAGGCGGTGGTCAAGCTGAATACTGCCGTCAAGGCTGCGGCCCTGCAATTCGAGAAGCTGCCCAAGGACCTGTCCAACGTGGCAATGCGGTCGGGTCATGGGTTACGGTTGGCGGATGTCCAGGTTATCTGCCGCGACTCCGTCGTGGCGACCATGGCTCAACTCACCCACCACAGGTCGACGACGGTCCGGGATGAGCTGCGGGCCATGCTCCGGGACATGCACGTGCAGTACGGAGTGTGCGGGCAGTTCATGGTGCCCTCTGCGTCATTCGCCACGCACGCTGGCAATACGTGGGTGGACATGGTACTCCGGGCGACGGGGACGTTGCGCGTAGGACTTCTCATGCCATCGTCAGTGTACTCGTGTGTACAAGCCCATGTGCCGCAAGTGCAGTGGGCGGGGCGGAAGTGGGTGTCCCAATCCTATTCCTTCAAGGGTAGAGACATCTGCGTTCTCTCGGGGCCCCGCACAGATGCGGCGGTAAAGTCCCTGACTGATCCCGCAAATGACCTCCTGCATGCGCGGCTCCCCTGTCTTGCCCCTGGGCACTGGGCTGTCCAGCTCCAGGAGTGTCATGAGGACCACCTGCACCTTCCGCACGCAAGAGTAGGGCCCCATCAGCTGGACCACGTGTGGTTCACGGGGCTCCGCGACGTCTTCTGGCCGCAGCTGCCTAGTCCGTTGACTCACCGGCTAATTCACCCGGTGCGCCGAAAGAAGGCCAGCAAACGCAATAGACAGTCCACTGCGGGGGACGTGTATGTGGTGGGCGGGTACAGGGAGGAAGGATGGGACCCGGCCAACCCGGGGCTATCCATGCCGTTCGTCCCGCTAGCCGCCCTCCTGTTTCTGTTGGGGGACGTCTTTGAGGGTTACCAGCAGCAAGATGATCCGGCGTCCGTCCCCCTACTCACTCCACACGCCGGGGGCGGCATAAACCCGTCACCATTGTGGGTTGTGCACGGGCGGCCAGCGCTTTCCAGGGCATGCGCGGCGGTGCACGGGTGCAGCGAGTGGGCAATTGTCCTTCTGCTACCAGCAGGCCCTGTACCGGATCCGGATGAGTACTTGGTCTGGAAGTGGTTCGGATGTCCAACGTGCCGCACGATCCGCACGTCGCCGTCACGTCGTTGCGTGATGGCGGCGCGGTGGAACAGGGATCTGTGGTGGTGTACCAGCCCTCCTGCTCCGCAACGGTTTGGGGGGCAGAGTATACCACCGCCCTGGACGCCATCCAGTCAGTCTGTGGATGTGACCTGGCCTGGAGACCACATGCGGTGTATCGGCCGAAGGTAGTCCGGTCCCCGGAGCTCACGGCCTCCAATGCGGCGTCCCTTGGAAGGGTGGTGCAGAGCCCCCACTCCGACGTGGCGTGGCTGGAACCCCACCGGTACTGCTGGGTGCCGGTGGCGACTAAAGTCACATCGTGTGACGTGTCGCCCCAGGGAGACGACGCCACAAACGTGGCGGTGGCCAGCCACGGAATCCCCACGTGGACGGGTGCCATCTACGGCACGGTCCCGGAGGCAGAGATCATCGGCGAGGTGGCATACCTGTTGCACACGCCCCCGTCAGCGTGCACGGTGCACGTGGTGGATGCGTCCATCATAGGAGCGCATCTCCGCAGGGCGCACGAGGCCCTGTACCGTGGCATCAAGGGGCCGACATCACATCTGGTCAACCAGCACGCACTGAGCTGGAGGGGCTGCGGCGGCTGCCACGCCGAGTTGGGGGGCCGCACCACTGGGTGGTGAGGCAGAGCTCGCACTTGGCGGCGGTCCCGCTCGAGGCGCCGGACTCTGCCGCGGCCCGTCCAATGGCCCCGCCTGTTCATCTCGTCCTACCAAAGGAGCACGCCATCCTCTTGGTGCCGGGGGATAATGGAGAGCTCGAGCCGCGTGTGCCATCCATGCAAGCCCTTCAACAAGTCCAGGAGATGGAGTGGCGTTCGCTAGCGGCACGCACCAGGGCGCACACGCCACTGGCTGGCGCCTGCGAGGCGGTGCCCCTCGGAGCTATACACCACGGCCCAACGCACAGAAATATGCTGCGGGCACGAGACGGTCGCTTGTCCACAATGCAGGTCATGCGACGGTGGAGACAGAAGCTCACACGTATGGCAATACCGGCCCACCCCTGTATCTTCTGTGGGGGGCCGGAGGAGGACATTGGCCACATGCGCCTGCTGTGTGCGCGGGACGAGGAGGTGGCGGGGCTCCTGTGCACGCGTGTGGAGGAGTTCACGGCGGAGCTACCCCTGACAGACAGGGCGGTGGAGTTCGTGGCGTGGAGGGAGCACGGCTGCAAGTGGACTGAGTCCCTGATGGCGGGTGTCGTCCCCGGGGACCTGAAGCGGCTGTTCGCTGCGGTGTGAGCGGCGTCGTCTCGGGGCCCTGCCAAGGCCAGACTCTTTGTGGAGGACATGGTCCAGATTGGGGAAGATGTGTATGCCCGCAGGAACCATCGGCTCACCCAGATCATGCAGCAGCCGATGCAACATCGAAGGAGGGCGGTATACGCGTTCCTGCGAGGTGACACACCCTTCTGCCTGCCGGCAGGGAGGATCCAACGGCGTCCGCCGTGGAACCCGTTTGCCGGCCTCCCCGGCGACCTGCGGGCAACCTTTCAGAGGGCACCGCTGCACGCACTGCTGGTGCCACGGTCGTGCATCGCGCACGAAGAGGCCATGTCCTTGTTCCCTCACTGGATGGCGGCGGTGGCGCAGGCCTTCAGCCAGTGGATCGGTTCCCGGGTGGCACGGGACATCACGGCATTGAGGGAGTGGTCCCCCGTGGTGTCGGCGCAATTGTGGGCCCTGGTGCGTGGTACCATGGTGAGAAGCCCTGACGGCGAGAGTGATCCCTGGCTCCAGGTGTACGCCAACCATCCAGCTGTGGGGAATGTCATGGGCGGGCCTCGCGAGGTGCTGCCGGTCCTTCAGCAACCTCTGTGCAGTCTCCCAATCTTGGCGGTGGCTGTCGTACTGGACGTGAGTACGTTGTGGCTGTATGACCGGCAGCTGCGACGAGCCATACCAGCGGTCACGGAGCGGCGGTCCATGGCAGTGTTAGTGGGCTCCAAGCAGCTGGCACGGGTACAGGGTGACGACGCGCAAGGCCACGTCACGGAGGCCATGTTCTCTCTGCCAGAGGGGGACGACCACGTGGCTGCCGATGCCCGTCGCACCCTTGACACCCTGGGCCTCGCGGCGGTCATTCAGGCTCGGGCGGGAGGACAACGCTTGGTTCTAGCATCCGCCAGGGGCCCGGGGCAAGACGGGGTTGATGTCATCGGGGAGGTCTTACGGGACTACGGTTGGGAGCTCCTGGCGCATGGCACACACAGCCCCAAAGTTGCGCGGTGGCCCGGGCTGATTGCGGGCCTGCCGGTGATGCCCCACGGGCGGCCGATACTCCGCCCGGTGTCCAGGTGGGAGGAAGCAGGGCGCAGCCTACTCAGTTGTGCCACAGCACGCACGTTGGCGGGTGCTTTGCTCGGACCCCAGGACGCGTGCTGCGATGTATGGCAGGAACTGTGGTCGCAGTGTTGTGATAGTAGCTGCGTTCCGTCGCGGTCTGTGCTTCCGCAGCGATGCCACGGGTGCGGAGAGACAGCGTCAGTTTGGGTTCATCAATGTGCCTCCGTCCCACTATGCGGGACATGTAAGGAGCGTGCCGATAGGGGGTGGCCTAAGGCGAGGTGGGCAGATGTCCTCAAGTGCCTGGAAGACAATCCAGAGTGACCTGAAGAGCGTCTGAGTGGAAGGGGTGAGATGCCCCGTTGCACCGTCGGCAGCCCTGCCCCTGCTGCTATGGTGGGCGGCTCTGGAGGGCGAGTCGCGGATACTCTGGTTGTGGCATCACGGAGGAAATGGCGACGGCGTGGTGGGGGCCGGGGGTGATGCAGATTGATGGGGTTAGGAATTGTGGGTGCACCTGCTACCGGCCCTACGCTGGACACAGCGGAGGGGGTAGCGCCTGTGCGCCTGTGCGTTCATGGCCTGATTGTGCGGTACTGGCAGGCGGCGTATGACGGCCAACGCGATGTGACATGTTGTGCCGGCCTGATGGTGAGCCGTACTGCACCCGTGCATGAGGGTCGGACAGGGATGCTCCACCCGCCTGCCCCGGGTCGCCGCATACAACAGTGAGGTGTCATGGGTCGTCCCGACCAGGGTAATAAGGCCCAAACCCCTGTAGGGTATTCCCATGGCACCGGGATCTCTACTGGCGGCCTGGCAACCGCAGCATTGGGAGTGGTTGCTCGGGATACACCGGGGGTGCACGGAGTTGTCTGGGGGCGGGCGACATCGTTGCCGGCGCTACGGTGCACGCGTTGCGGCGCCCCCTGGGAGTGTTACACGGGGTTGCGGGGACAGCCTGCAGGCCCCGGGATGTGACGGCGAGGTCGTCAGGTGGACTGTATGGCGGGCGTCCTGGAGACGGCGTGGCAGCCTTGGAGGAGCACTCACGAGGGGCACGCGGAGTTCAAGGTGACGGTGTACTGGCGTCTTGGGGGTATACGCGGCGGTACTGGGGTCCGTACGGTGGGGGTACGCGGCGGTACTGGGGAACCGTACAATGGGGGAGCTGCGGGGATGCATGGCGGTACTGGGGTGTCCCCTTGACCCCTCTAACAACTCAGGGGGCGCGTAGGGGCATCCCCTGGCCCCGTTAACAAACTAGAGGGACCGTGCCTGCGGGCATGTACATAGTCTAACCTCTGACCATGGCCTTGCGGTTGCGGTGGTGCGTGTGGTGGCGGCTCGCAGGTGGCATCGGCGTGGCAACAGCGGTACTGCGCGGCGTCGTAGCGAAGAGTATGCGGTCGCCTCACCATTGTAACGACTTACCCCTGGGGGGCGCCAGTCCGGTCGGCTAGAGGCGAGGAGGGAGAAGGAGCAGCATGCTGAGTGGTCCGGGGGGTGACGCGCGGGCCAATGCTATAAGTAGGCTCGCCACGTCGTCGGTGGGGGCCGAACCTGCGGCCTGGCCGCTGCTGTGGCGGAAGAGGCGCAACCACGGGAGGTGGCCAATCAGTGCAGGTAAGGGTCAAGGGTAGGCGCCAGGGCAAAGTATGTGGGCCAGATGAGGTGCACCTGGTTACCACAGCCCGGGGCGAGCCTCTGGTGGGTACCCCTACAGGGGGTCGATAATCAAGCTACGGCACCCACCAGCCCGAATCCCAGCCAGCGATATTCACGGGTTGTGCCACTCCCGTCGCGTAGCGGCCAGCGTCCCCCCCTATAGACCCTCAAGTTATATTATACGTGGGCAAGAGGATGCCTCGAAGCTGATTGGGTTCTGGCCCCTGACAAGGAGTGCCGGCACATTATATATATCTGGGGTGTGGGTGCTGCTCAGGGCCACGGGGACGTGGAGTTGATACCGTGTTTCTATACTATACTAGGGGACTGATGCGGTGGGTCGGCGGCGTACATTGTGGGGACACGGGGGCGATGAAGGCTGAGGGCCAGGCTAGGCTGGAGCCTCCCAGAAATCCTGGCTGTGCATAAAAGGGTTATTGCGTGCTGGCAGTGGGATATGAGGAGTCAGGGGTGGTGGGTATATACGAGTACGCAACTGACAGTGGATTACGTGGGGTCACGGGTACTGGACGTCTCCACGGTGGCGGGGGTACGCGAACAACGGAGAGTCCGCTCTTGCTTCGCCGCATGCGTGCTGCTTTGTGCCTTGGTTGCCGCTTTGCGCCGGACGGAGAAGCCTTTGCTTTCTGCTTGTTGCGATGCTGCTGCATTGCTGTGCCTTGCCCCCTTACCCCCGGCGAACAAACGGGCCAGCGTCCGTCGCCGTTGCTAATGCTAACGCTTTGCAGTCGCCACTGCCCCCAAAGCCTGGTTGACCGGTATCCCCGGTCCTCTGGGTCCTCCGTCATGCTGTGGGCCACCTCAGGCAGCCCTGGGACCCACGGGATCGAGCGAGGCAGGAACCACCTGTCGGCGCGAGATGCCCGGTAACTCAAGTAGACGGCATGATAAGTGGTTATGACTATGACTATGACTACATATATATATATATATATATATATATATATATATGTATATGTATATGTATATATGTATATGTATATATGTATATGTATAGGCAGGGCAGGGAAGGGGGCGTGCCACAGCGGCATGAAAGAGCGAACGTGGGGCAGGAGCAAAAAGGTGCCCCACAACCGAGCGAGCCGCCCGCAGTGCGCGGGGGCACTGGACAAGGCGGGGCGCCGCGGCGTGCTGCCACAAGGTAGTCCACCCCCAAAGGTGCAGTGTCCTGCGTAGTGTCATGCAACGAGGGCCGGCAAGGACGAGGGAAGAGGGCATGAACAGGGCGAAAGAGGTAGGACACTTAGGAGGGGAGCGCAGGCCGGACAGCAGGGGCAGAGAACCCTGGCCGGGGGCCAGCCGGGGCCAACCAGGGCCGCGCCCCCCGCGGCATTTGGAGTGGCTGCCCACGGCGGCGGCTCCTGCGGGGACTGTGGCAGCGGCGGGCGGCCGCAGCGTGGTGCCAACCAGCCACACGGCGCCCACGATAGAGGCCAGGTGCGTGCCTGCGACATGCGTGCGACTTGCCTACACAGTGTCCTGCGTAGTGACACAGGGGGCAAAGGGCAAGGAGGGGAGCGGGGGGCAAGGGCGGGCATAGAGGGAAAAAGGCCACAGGCGGGTGCAGTGCGACGTGCGTGCCACTTGCCCAGGGACCAGGGCACCAGGGGGCAGAAAGGTGAAGGGAGAGAGGGAGGGATGCCACGCGTATTGCTCCGCAAAGTGTATGCTGGGGAGGTTAAGGGAAGACAGAGACAGGGAGACAGAGGGCCAGGGACACTGGGGCCTGGGAAGGGGGGCAACGGAGGACGAGGGAGAACGGGCACACAAGGGGCAGGGCTGGGCCAGGGAGCGGGAGCAGAGGGGGGGAGCAGGGAGGGAGGGTTGCCTCGCGAATTGCTCCGCACCGTGCTCGCGCTGGCCAGAGGGCGGAGGTAAGGAAGAGGAGGCGAGAGAACAGAAGCATGCTAAACACGGACCTTATGCACGGCTAGTGTGAGCGGACCAGGGGCAAGAACGACGAGGGTGCCCCGCGACCGAGCTGACCCCCTGGACGTGCCGCGGCCGCTAGGCAGCCTGCCCCCGGAGGTATCGTGTGCGGTACAAAGTGCGTGCCACATACCAGGAGCTCAGGACACCAGGGGGTAGCAAGGGAGAGAGGGAGTGGGAGGGTTGCCTTGCGCATTGCTTTGCACAGTGCACGCCGAGGGGATAGAGGGAGGAGGGGTACAGAGAGACAGGAGGCCGGAGACCTTGCGACCAGGGACGAGGGGCAGGGCAAGGTGAGAGAGGGCAAGCAGACAGGGGGCAGGACAGGGCCAAGGGGCCGGGGCAGAGAGGGGGGCACAGAGGGAGCGCTGCCTCGCGAATTGCTCCGCACTGTGCTCGCGCTAGCCGGAGGGCAGAGGGTCAGAGATGGCAGGGCAGAGAAGGGGGCAACAAGATGCCCCACAACCGAGCGAGCCGCCCGCAGCGCGCGGGGGCACTAGGCAAGGCGGGGTGCCGCGGCGTGCTGCCACAAGGCAGCTCGCCCCCAAAGGTCCAGTGTGCTGTGTGCCTGCGTAGTGTCATGCATCGAGGGCCGGCAAGGACAAGGGAAGAGGGCACGGGCAGGGCGAAAGAGGTAGGACACTTAGGAGGTGAGCGAAGGCCGGATAGCCGGAGCAGAGAGAGGGAGCGACGAGGGAGACAGGGGCATTGCTCAGCACCAAGCGAGCACAGAGGGCGAGGGAGGGAGCAGAAGGGGCAGGGTAGGGGATAGTTGCCATGCGTCGTGCCGTGCGCCGTGCGCGTCCTGAAACCGACTCTGACCTCATTCATGCATGTGTCATGTCACGTCGACCAAACCTGACGCCGGAGGCAGGAAGTGGCACGGGGGGACGGGCTCCTGCGGCGCCATCCGTAGGGCCTCCCGTGCGGTGACCCAACCTGTGGCGCAGAGGGGACACGCACCAGTGGCGCCATCCGGTGGGCCCCCTGCGGCAGCGATTATGCTGTTTAATTAGGTGGCCAGGGGATGCCACAAATGAATCCCCCGCCCGTCTCCCCGCGTCTCTGCCATAGGACCTCAGGGGCCTCCATCGCGCTCGGGGGTGGCAGAGGCCCGGGGGACGAGAGCGCCTGGCCGCATTGTAGCCGCCACTTCCAGCGGACTGATACCACGGCACCGGTATCAGGCCGCTCGGAAGTGGATACACAGGCACCAGGGAGAGGATGGGCAGTCGGCCCCCCCCGGGCTGTTGGGTGCCGAAACAGGGGCCCTCCCCTCGACCAGGGCGGCGGATGGCGCAAGAAGCCTTCGAGGCGTACGGTAAGTCCTCCCCGCTGCCCGCACTTCCTCGTCATCCGTTTCCACCCGGGTACGTACCTCCTCCAGTAAGTATGGGCACAGGAGGGAGCAGGCACGGGACACTGAGCACCATGCGGAGACGTGGCGACTACCGCCAAGGGGCAACAGCGGCTGGAGATCCTGAGGTGCGGAGCCTATACCATGGAGAAGGGCGGGAAGGCCCATAGGAGAAACCTCCCCCCCCCGCTACAGCCAAGTGCCTCACCCCGTGCTTGCGTCGTGCTTGCGTCGTGCCTGCGACATGCGTGCAACGAAGGGACGACGACAAGGGCGCCCCCCCCCCCACACACCTCCGCCCCCCCAAGGGTGGGGGATGCAAGTAGGGGGGGGCGAAAAGCGCCCCCCCACCCCGAGGACAAAGCGGCAGGGTGGGGAGGCAGCGGCGAGAGGGTGCGGGACGGACCACACGACCGTGCCCGTAGAGAGCACGCGCCGTGCAAGCCCCAGCGGGGGGACCACCGGGGGAGCGAACGCAGGGTAGGAAGGGCGACGACGGGAGCCACAAGGCGTGCCCCCCCCCCTGCAGAGGGACAGGTGCCCGCCTCGTGCCTGCGCCGTGCTTGCATCGTGCGTGCGACATGCGTGCAACGAAGGGATGACGACAAGGCTTTCCCCCCCCCCCCCCACACACCTCCGCCCCCCCATGGGTGGGGGATGAAGGTAGGGAGGGGCGGACAGCGCCCCCCCCCCCGCCCGAGGACAAAGTGGCAAGGTGGGGAGGCAGCGGAGAGAGGGTGCGGGACGGACCACACGACCGTGCCCGTAGGAAGCACGCGCCGTGCAAGCCCGAGCGGGGGGGGCACCGGGGGTGCGAACGCAGGGTAGGAAGGGCGACGACGGGAGCCACACGGCAAGCCCCCCCCCCCCTTGCAGAGGGACAAGTGCCGCGCCTCGTGCCTTCGCCGTGCTTGCGACGTGCTTACGCCAGAGGACGGACAGCGAGGACGCCCCCCCCCCCCACCCCCTTGTCCTCCACCCACCCAAGAAAGGGGCGAGGACAGCGAGGAGACAGCGAGGGGACATGGGGGGGGGGGGCAGAGGACAGACCGAAACACCGGGGGGAGAGACGAGTGGCGAGCGGTGGAGATGCTAAAGAAAAAAAAAACAAAGGACGCCAACGCGCCAGAGCAAGGACAGACAGCAGGGGCAGACGGGACAGTGCAAGAGCCAGGAAGCACGGCAAGGGGCGCGGGAAAGGGGGACACCCCTGGGGAAGAAAGCTGGGAGGCTGGGACCAACACCGCAGCGAACGGGGGGGGGCTGGGGTGACAAGAGCCCGCAAAAGACGCTGGTGAGGTACCCGACCTCAGGGGTTTGGGGTCCCCCCGGTGTCCGTATCGGCCCCACCTGAGCGCAAACAATAAGGTGGGTTACGCCCGGGACCGTTGGCCAGCGGCCCGAGGTGGCACCGGCCTGGGGGGGTGGCCAATGGGCCTGACCAAGAGCACTCCCCACGGCACGTACTGCGGTTCGTGTCCTGTGAGGGGCTGCGGGTAGGGCACACCGTCCATCGGGGTAGGCAAGAGACGCGCCTATCCCGCAAGGACTCCCCAGAAACCCACAGTGTACCCGACCCCGGTGTGGGGAAGGGCCGACGTACGTGGTTACGGCGCAGGTCCATTTGTACGGAACGGGTACAAATGGACGGCCCGTACAACAGAGTTACACCCTGACGGGGAGTGCATGCATCGGCCCCCCCATGGGGAAACTCCCGGAGGGAGGGACCAGTGCCAGCGTCGGGCGCCCCCCCCCCCCCCAACCCTGCCTGGCAACACACCCACCAACGACCGGGTAGAACCAAGGAGCACACCTAGGGGGCGACAGCGGGGGCAAAGGAGCACGAAAGGGAAGGGGGAGGGGGGACGCGCAAGAGGGGAGGATAACTGTGTCGTGTGATGTGTCGTGAAACATAAGGCCAGCAGCGAGTGGGACGGGCCACAGAGTCCACCCGCACTGCCATGTCCATAGCTCACACAGCCTTCGTTAGCTAAATGTCGCTGTCTGTCCCCACCAATCCCGCGGAGTTGCCAGCCTTCCGGCGACGTGCCCGGCGCCTGGTAGACACGGTGTCTGATCTCGTGAGACACGGGCCGCACACGTATGCGGCGTTCCAGGCGCGCGTGGACGCGGACCGTCCGGCCAGAGACAACGGATGGGACCACTTCGTCGACGTCTGCTTGCGGCAGACGTTGGCCCGCGATCCCCACCCGTACAACGCGCCTGACGTTCAGGCGCGGTTCGCAGCGGGCACGGTGCCGTTCGGGGTGCACCTGCTCAACCGACTACTCCGATGTCTACAAGATCTCGGGCAGCTCGAGGTGGCGCAGCGCGGGCGGCCCCCAGTGGGACCGGCGGGGCGGCCGGGGTATGCGGCGCCGGGTGCGTTTCCGATGCCGCCGCCCCCGGGCCTCGGGCCCCTGCCCTTCCCGCCTTTTGGGGCTCACCACCACCACCAACTCCCTCTCCATCACCTACTTCATCACCCCGTCGGGTTCCCCATGATGCAGCATCACTTCCCACACCAACATGCACACCCGGCGGCTGTGCCACAGCTCCCCGTCCACCTTCACCATCACCATCACCCGGCGGCTGTGCGACAGCACCCGTCCACCTTCACCATCACCATCACCATCACCGTCCGCACCAGCATGTGGTGTACCCGCATCCCCTACCCCAGCCGCACCCACGGCCGCCTTAGCACACGGTACCGGTGCCGGTACCGGTACCGGTGCCTGCGCCGGGGCGGGGCGCCCAGCAGCTGGGGGTGTCGCAAGGGGAGGCACGTGGCGTGCCCCCGGGTGAGGCGGGGAGAATGGGGGCGCCTGCGGCTGCGCCACTCCTGGCGGTGCTCCAGCCGGGGCATACCGCGGCGGGGTCTCCACCGCGGACGGTCCCGGTGCCGGATCCAACCGTGCCGCGCGGGGCCCCGCCCGTGGTGCCGATGGGGCCTGAGCCGGTGGTGCCGGGTGGTGGTCCACCCCCGACGCATGGGATGCAGGGCGCAGCCCCCATGGGGAGGCCTAAGGCGGGGGAACACGCGAGGGATGCGGCGCAGGAGGCGGCAGCGGCCGGCCCGCGAGACATCAACGAGCTGCTCGCGCACGCCCTGGAGGCGTACCGGCGGACAGCCGCGGGGGGCGATGGAGCCGCGCCGGAAGCGCCGGGGAGGGGGGCTGACGCCGGCGAGCTGACCGCGCACGCGCTCGCGGCTGTCCCCCCGAGGGCGGAAGGGGCCAAGGAGAAGCCGTCGGAGGTGGTTGCTTCGGGGGGACAGGACGCGGGGCGAGGTGTACCGGAGGCGCAGGCACCGGCAGAGGGCGGCGGGGTAGTGGAGCCCAGTGGGAGGCGTGCCAAGGGGGAAGGAGTGGAGGACTGGATGTGGGAGTGGCGGGAGTGGCGCCAGGTGGCGCCCGGTGAGCCGTGTCCGGCGGGGCTGGCGTACAGCATGGACCTCCATGCGGGGACCAGCTGGGCCCGGCTGCCCGACAACCTGCGGGCACGGCTGGACGCGGCGGAGGCGGCAAGGGGCGGAGGCACTGACGAGCGGCCTCTGGCGCCCTTCCCGCCGCGGCCGGACACGCCGCCGGCGATGGTTGCGGCTGGGGAAGGGGCGGAGGAAGAGCAGGAGGCGGAGGAAGTGGAGGACGAAGAGGTGTACGGGCCCGGTGAGTCGGCGCTGGCTCTCATGTATGAGGACAACGCCGGGCCCGACGTCTACGCCGGCATGGACGTGGACCCGGCCCACGCGCCGCTGCGGCCCATGCCCACTGCGGTGCCGCCCCCTCCCATGGGGAGCTGTGAGCACCGGCACTGCAGGTACCATGCGGCCGAGGGTGCCCACAGGCACCGCCTCATGGGTGCGGGGCGGCGGGAGGCAGAGATGCTGGCGAGCGCCCTGGAGCGCTACGAGCTCCAGCGCCTAGGGCAGGTCGCCCGGGAGAAGGCCCTGGTGGCCGCGTCCCCGGACGACGGCCAGGTCCGCTGTGTCCAGCTGGGGGACGCTGCGGTCCCGGGTCACCACCCCGGTGATGTCCGGGCGGCCGAGCCCCAGGAAGGCCTCTCTTGTCGGTGCGCCTGTCCGTGGGGCGCCTGCTGGACGAGGCAGGGCTGGAGGACGTGCGGCGGGACGAAGGCCTGTACGTGGCCTTGTGGCGAGGTGGGGCTGACGCTTGGCGTCGCGATCAGGCCGTGCGGCCCTTCATGCCCCAGGCGCTGGGATCCCATGCGCTCCTGGTGACGGTGCACCTGGAGGGTGCAAAGGTCGTGTTCGGCGCGGATCGCCTGCTGCTGACCGGGGATGGGGTGGTCCTCGTCCCCACCTCCAGCAGCTACCGCCTTGAGAGCCGCGGCGGTGACCTGAAGCTGCTGGTGGTGGTGGGCACGCGCCTCGACGAAAGCGCCGCCCCCCACAGGTCCGAACACGCGGTCCCGCTGGGGAGTGATGAGGAGGCAAGCCGCGACGGTGACGAGGTGGGGCAAGAGCAGCCCACGGGGGAGGAGCAGCAGCAGGGTCAGCCGGAGGTGGCCGGGGAGGAGGTGGATGTGCAAGCCATTGTGGCGGCGGCCCTGACGAAGTTCACGGCTGCAGCGAGCCCGCCGCCGACGACGGAGGCACTGGAGGAGGAGGACCAACGCAGGAGGAGTGAAGAGGCGCAGGTCGCCATGGAGCGGGACGAGGAGCCGGAGTTCATGGGGCAGAAGGAGGCGCGTGAGGTGGGCCCACGGGGGCTGGGAGTGGCGGACAAGGCTGGGCCGAAGACGGGGGAGGTGGAAACCTGCAGGCACTGGGCCAAGGGGTGGTGCATGCGGGCAGATGCCTGCCGGTTCGCCCACCCACAGCCGCCGGTGCCGCGGGGAGTACCCCAGGAAT
Organism: Eutreptiella sp. 'Long Island Sound 2002'; assembly: GCA_964036045.1. Lineage (NCBI taxonomy): Eukaryota > Euglenozoa > Euglenophyceae > Eutreptiales > Eutreptiaceae > Eutreptiella > Eutreptiella sp. 'Long Island Sound 2002'. The sequence goes on along the minus strand of OZ038380.1, from coordinate 66,381,098 downwards.
TGCTCAAGATCCTCCAGGCCATGGCCCGTGTGGGGGCCCTCAGCCTGGACCGCAGCCAGGGCCACGGCCGGGGCCACGGAACGTTGGTGCAGGAAGTGGTGGTAAAGGCGCAAGGAGTAGGACTCCCAGCGGTGGGGTGAGTGGGGGCCTGACCGAGTGGGCGGTGGCGTTGCCATGTGGCATGGCGGCCCTGCTCACTCCGTTCCCGGTGGTCCCGTGGAGGGACATGGTCACCGTCCAGGAGGCCAACCTGGGGTGGGTATGCACGTGGCACACACATCCTGCCGGCATGGACCCTCGCGAGTGGCAGGCTAAGGCGGTCATGACGTACCTGTCCTGGTCGTTGCCGGCAGCCCCGGGTGCGTGGGCGCAGTGGTGGGACAGAGCGCTCAGCTGGGCGAGGGATGGCAGTGCTGTGGCGGCCTGCCCTGACCTCCCGCGCGAGCCCGTCTCAGTCCAGCCGTGGATTGTCTCCCTGCATCTCCCCACGGTGACGGCTCGCCTTGCGGCCACGGACCCGGAGGTCTTGCTGCTCGGGGACCGGGAGGGGCCAGGGTTTCGCCTGGGCCGGGGGCTGGAGGTTCGCACTGCCCGCCTCCCCAGCCCTGTGGACAGGGACATCTTGGAAGGACTCCAGTTCACGCGGGCTGACGGGGCAGATGTGTGGACCGCCCTCCATCGCCGGCTCCCAGACGCATGGCCCCAGGTGTTCCGGCCCCCTGGTCACCAGCGTCTGGTGGGAGTGGAATGGCGCGTGTGGGCCACCAACAGCCCGTGCCCGCCGGTAGTGGTCCTGCCCAGGAGAACCAGCCACCCCAGCTGGGAGACAGTGGCGGTCTTGTGGGGATGGGTGGCGGTCTGTGGGACCGGTGGCCACGTCTTCACTGCCCCACGGGGCACGGTGATCGAGACCGACGGGGGGACGGCGTTGCAGCTGGCGGCAGAGCCCCTGACCACGCATGTGGTGGTAGCTGTCCTCCAATGGGGAGCCGAAAAGCCACAGCCCTGGCGCGATCCGGTCGCTGGGGCCGTCTGGCGTGACCTGCCGGTCCTTAGGGCCGCCGTCTGGCCGGGAGGAGCAGGGCGGGATCTCCCGGGCGCACTCCCCTGGCTGCGGGACTGAGTAAACGCCTCTCCCCCGCCAGCTGAGTTGCGGGGCGCCCTGGAGCACCTGTACTCCAAGCCCAGGCACCACTTCCTGGTGGCCGCGGACCATGGGGTGGAGCTCAGCGACGACGTGGTCGCGCTGGCAGCCGACGTGGTGCAGTGCCTGGCCCCCCACGCCATGATGCTCCCGAGGGAGGGGTGGGAGGGCCAGGGCACGACCAAACCCCGGCTGCCCTCCTCATTGCGAGGTACGTCGAGCTGGGGGGCTCAGAGGCGGTGTACCTCGACCGATCGGAGACGCCGAGCATGCGGCACTGGATGTCTCAACACCTCCTGGCCCCTGCCACGCAGTTGACGGTGGACCCGCTAGGCCAGCCTGCGGTGTCTGGAGCCCAGCCCCAGTGGCCACACACATGGGACATGGCAGTCCGGACGATGCGCATGGCGCCCAGGGGTCAAAGGGCGGGGTGGCCGGGCGCGGAGCATCTGCTGGCGACGGCCAGGGCGGCACAGGTGCAGCAGCCAGCCGGCAACAACGAGGACTGTGGCGTGTGCGCCCTCATGTCCACCGTCGGCACCCTTCTTCGGGTGCCAAGACCGGGGAACGTCCTGTCCGCGCTGGACAGGCGGTGGGTGGCGGTGGTAGTCCTCAACAGGGACATGGGGCCAATCGCGCGTCTGCCGTCCCTGGGGGAGCTGCCTGCAGCGGTGCTGGATGCCCTGCCGGCGCCCCGCACACCCTTGGACGTGGCGGACGTCCAGCAGGTTGCCCGGGGCGCGCATGCAACATGCCTTACTGTGTATGGCGGCGGCCGCGGACGGGGGGATGTCCATGCTGATGACGGTGTCCCTGCAGCACGTGCAGGACGCGATGCAGCAGCAGCGGATGCATGCCCCCCAGCCGTAGGAAAAAGCGCCAAGCGGTGGCTGCGGGTGGGGAGCGTGCCTTCCACCCATACGGTGGACGTGGCGGATATGGGGCGGCTGGTGGTGATGGAAGGGGCGGAGTATTGGGCCTGTGTTCGGGTGGAAACAGGGGGACTGGAGTGGGTTGTCGTCACCGCGTGCCGGCTCAGGAGGCAGCAGTCCAGGGGCCCAGCCTGCTACAGGGTGTTCCGGGAGTGCCTCAGGGAGCTGGGGCCGGTGTGCAGGGCACACAGGTGCACGGCCGAGGACATCCCGCCGGCGCGGGCGGTCTTCGTGGAGGTCACGTGACCGCCGGCGATCCAGGGGCAGGACGTCTGGCCCATAGCCCCGAGCAACATGTGGCAGGCTGAGCATGCAGCTGTCAGGTGCAGGGCGCTGCAGGGTAACGCAGCGGCCCTCCCCAGGGCCCCGGCAGCGCAATCCTCCAGCAACAGGCCGGCAGCCTCGCTGGCACTGCTGCATAGCGTGTCGCGGGCGTGGTGCTGGGTTGTGGTGGCATTGGAGCCCCACTCCTCGGCACTGCGCCTGTACGATCGCGGAGAGGGCACGGTGCTCACTGTCCGCCCCGCCGACCTTGAGGCCCTGCACCTTAGTGCACTGAGTGGCGACGGGGGCGAGGCACTGTACCTCCAAGGGACCGTGGCAGGCGCGGCCGCGACACGCTTCCGCCGGCAGAGCGGAGGAGATGCCCTCCGCCTGGTCATGGCGGAGAACATGGGGCCGTGGCTCCGGGCATTCTCCACGTCCAGGTGGAAGGTCGAGGGCGACCGGGAGAAGTTCGCCGACGCGTGGCGCCGCTGGGTGGAGGATCAAGGCTTTTGTCAAAAGGAGTGTATCAATTACCGCCGCCAATTAAAACCTTCGTGACAATGAGTGCAAAAAGTGCCGACAAGAACAAGAAGGCATCCAAGCAACAAACTCATCGATGGATCCTACAAGGTGTACCCAATATCCTCAAGAGAGCAACTTTGGATTATCTCTTCGCTCATCGTGCCTATGTGTATAAAAAGATTGCAAAGAAAAAATTGTCCCATCGCTTGGTACATGGATTTGAAGCGCATTGCTCATCTTTTCGAGATGGTTCACAATCAATCAAAGTCGTGATTGGCGAGAGTGAACAAAAGAAGATATGGGATGAACAACATGAGACCAAGATTCGATATGCGGACAAGGATATCAACGAAGCGGAAGCAAAAATGAAGATCTTATGCAACACCATGTTGGAGAAAATTGACAAGCACTTCGTACACATATCCGAATTCATGAATTTGATGAACAATGTGGACGGCAACGTGCCTATGGACGATGATGCCATTGACCCTTGGGACCATGTGCAAGACCAAAACAAGGAAGCCGTGCTCATGATTATCGCAAGTGCAAAGGTAGCCACCGATGAAATTGCGGACAGTGAATATGAGCGTTGGGAACAAAATTTCACAACCAAACTTGCTATCAAGGCAACCAAGGTCAAGAACGATGCCATTCGTGAGGAGATTGAAAAAGTTCGCAAATATGACAATCCCGTTGACGATCAAAATCAACTTGATGTTCATGCACTCAACAAACAAGTGGAGATGTTGAGCAAGGCAATGGCAATTCTCGTATTGGACAAGAAGAACAACAACAACACGCGGCCAAAAAACGATTTCAAAAACTCCCGAAGGAGATCACGTTCTATTTCCGTCGCAAAAAAAGGTCCAAGAAGCAACACAAACAAGAAGGAGAGAAGATCACAAACTCCGGGACGATCCAAAAGCAAGGAAAGGGACAAGAAGGCCGGCCGAAGACCCGAATCATCGAGCGCGAAAAGACGGAGGTCAACGCAACAAAAATCGGGACCAAGCAGAAAGAGAGGAAAAAGCAATGGCGGAAACTAAAACGGTCAAGCCTATGCTCATGTCCTAATAACGGCACATCATCGCTTGATATGCATGAGGCCCCTTTTGATTTGTCCTCCGTGTCATTGCATGGTGAATCCATAAAGCCCCCTCCTCCCTACCTTGTGTACCTCCTTCGCTTAGGACCTAAGTATGTGCCATATCCCGACACACGGAAATTTGCAATTCATCAAATCAAGGATTTAAACAAACAAATGGATGAATTACGCCGAGTGTTGGTATGGACTTCGTTTTATATATGTTGTGCAGAACCCGAATCAAACAACAACACTAGACCACCCTTCGTGTCGTTTCCCTACGCACGAGTGCTCACATCGAAAGGTACTATTCCCAACTCCTCAGTGGAAGAGAAACTGGGTGGTAAAATGATGATTATCAATCGTGCTGTCACCACGGTTACCAATCAATTGGAAGAAGCTTTGGATTTTACCACACGCAAGCAACGAATACTCAAAGGTACATCTTTCTCACCATCCAATTTACAAGAATACCTTAAGGAACACATCATAGTCGAAGGGGATAAAGACGGTACAACGAACATTGTGTCGGTGAAATCATACGTGCGTGAAGCCGAAGGCCACATGCTCGAACGATTCAACCGCTCACGCGTGTACCATAGGTTGGGTTGGACCGATACGTATGACCATTGGCTATCCCAAACGAGTGGTTGGAAGTCTAAGGTCGAATCTTTCCTTTTGCCTTATTTGCCACCGAGTCTTTGTGACTTCTTTGACGCGTGAAAAGTTTTAAGACTCCTGAGATTTAGATTGTTGGCGAAAACTCACAAATCCCGAGCCATCAAACTCGGCCGGTTTCCGTCGAGACCTATTGTGGGTATGAGCATGGCATGCACCACCACGTGTTCCGTGCTAACGGGAATTGTTGGTCAAATATTGCTGAAAATTGACAGGAAAATGCACCCCCTTGCCACCCCCGTGTGCGACACCTACGACCTCCTGGACCGGGTTCGCAAACAACTCACTAAGTTGCAAGCCGATGGGGTAAGCGAGGTAGCACTGTCAGTGTTTGATTTTAATGCTTTGTACACGAGAGTAACCTGGGAACACCTGAAGAGGGCGTTTGCATGGTGGCGCTCGTGGTTTTTGTCTCTCCAACCTGATCAACTGTGTATATCCGATGTGGAGATCGCATTTATCAAGGCGATGTTTGGCCCTGTGAGCTCTGAGGACTTGAATCACCTTTGTGAACAATTGCCATACATGGAATGCCACAGGGCAGACCAGGATGCCCTGTGTTTGGGATTGGTACTACTGGATTATGTCTACCACCATGGTGTGTTTGTCAACCCTGGTATCGGGATATACCTGCAGCGTGTAGGGTTTACCATGGGTACAAACGCCGCACCCCCCTGGGCCCAATTGGTATTGAGAATGTTTGAAATTCTGACGCCACTGCCCAATAACCATTTTTTGAACAGATACATCGACGATGGGCTAATTCTGCAACCCCTTGAACACTCCCTGAGTTGGAGCAAGCCCTACGACGCATCTACCCCCCAAACCTACCGTTTGGTATGGAACGTGTGGGTCAAACAACCAAAGTGGTTTTCCTGGACGTATGCTTCATGTCACTGAAACCCCTAACCACCTGTGTGCACTGAAAGGACACACATGCGTGTCAATATATCCCCTGGGCTCCAATGTGCCGAGACACATCCGTGTGGCATGGCTGAGAGGTGAATTTATCCGCTACATCCGAATTCGCAGCCACCCACATCTATATCAGGTATGTTGCAAGAGACTGGTCTCAGCACTTCGCTGGCTGAACTACCCTTGGGAAGTAAACATCTGTGGCGCGGTCACGAGCTATGCTCGGTTGAAAAGACGATTGAAATTTCTTCCTGACTTAAAACTGTTTGCCATCCTCAGGCCTTTACGCAATCTCAAATGTCTGTTCAGGAATTCAGGTGTGATTACCTTATCCAGCCGGCAGCAAGTTTGATTGGCGCGCGCTCTTTGGACAGCGTGGACAGATTTGGGATTGTATCAGGACTTTGTTTTAATTATCAATAATTTCGGCACGCTTCGATGGAATAATTATTATTATTTTATTAGCATTTTTCAATAGACAGATTTCAGCACGGTCCATGTGTTTGAATGTACCATACTCATGTTTTCTCTTGCTCACTTTGTAGCTGATGAGGGGCCTATAAGCCCGAAACGCGTACAAGTTCAAGGGACACCAACAATTGTGGGTTCATTGTCACGAGCGTGCCTGTGTTGACTACTATTGAGGTCGAGATTTTGAAAAGATTTGGTGATTTCACAAAATCAATCAAACGGCGTCTAGTGGTCAAGCAAGGGTTGAAACCATCAAGGCTTTTGTCAAAAGGAGAAGGGGCCTATAAGCCCGAAACGCGTACAAGTTCAAGGGACACCAACAATTGTGGCTTCATTGTCACGAGCGTGCCTGTGTTGACTACTATTGAAGTCGAGATTTGGAAAAGATTTGGTGATTTCACAAAATCAATCAAACGGCGTCTAGTCGTCAAGCAAGGGTTGAAACCATCAAGGCTTTTGACAAAAGGAATATATATTACTACACCCCTCTCCCCTTAAATTTAGCTAACAAGCAAGCAAGCAACAACAACAACACGTCTCCGTGTCTTTTTGGCCATTGCGCCTTCCTAACGCCTCGGGCCTGACTCTACTTTAGCCATCCTACAGCCTAGGTGGTGCCCTTGCCAAATCCAAGTTTTGAGCCAAAAACTCACCGGTGGCGGCCCGGGGCGGTGCCGCCAAGTCGGGAGGTGCCCTCCCAAATCTGCGCAGTTTTGGGCCAAAAACAGCCATTTTTCGCCCAAAACAGCCCTAGTAAGGGTTCAAAACAGCCAAACGAAGGCAAACGGCTGCTACACTCACGTGCGGCTTGACTTTCTCGTGACCAAGGGAACTTTGGTGCCCTCTAACTCCACGATATGTCCGAGAAACGGCCCAAAAAGGCGCCAAAAAGTCCCAAAAATTGCGCAATGTGCACCAGCACCCCGAAACCAAGAACGGGCCGTATCTCGGGCTACGTGGCTCAAAACCAAATTCCGAGGGCACCTAGTCCACCCGCAACCCCCCACTTTTTATGGTTTCCAAGCCTCAGAATCGCCCAACGATCCACATAGACCCCCGTACCAGTGGTCACTCGGTGCAGCCGGAGGGCCGGCTAGCCCACGCACAGTGGGGGCCAAAGGGGGGTCCACCAGGGTCCCCGGGGCGAAAAAAATGATTTTTGGCAAAATTGTTCCTAGACCACTTTAGGCCGTTTTGAGCCCGTGGTGGCGCGTTTTGGGCCATGGAAAATCCCAAAATACCTTGAAAATGGGCCGTTTTGGGACCAACAATGCGTCAAAAATGGGTCAAAAACGCGTTTTTCCAAAACTGATCCTGGACCATTTATGATGCTCAAACAAGTGGTTTTAGCCCATTTTGAGCCCTTGGCGACAGGTGTGGGCTCATGGAAAATCCCAAAATGCCTTGAAAATGGGCCATTTTGGGACCAAAAATGGGTCAAAAATGGGTCAAAAACGCGTTTTTCCAAAAGTGATCCCAGACCATTTGGGATGCTCAAACAAGTGTTTTTAGCCCGTTTTGAGCCCGTTTTGACCGAGTTTAGCCACTTCCACCACATGTATGCACCACTTTGTGCCCTTCGCCCGTACCTTAGAGCCGTGTGGTGGAGCCACCTAGAGTTGGGGGAGGGGTGTAGATTAGAGGATATATATATATATATATATATATATATATATATATATATATATATATATATATATATATATATTATATATATATATATATATATATATATATATATATATATATATATATATATATATATATATATATATATATATATATATATATATATATATATATATATATATATATATATATATATATATATATATATATATATATATATATATATATATATATATATATATATATATATATATATATATATATATATATATATATATATATATATATATATATATATATATATATATATATATATATATATGTATATATATATATATATATGTATATATGTATATATATGTATATATGTATATATATATATATATATATATATATATATATATATATATATATGTATACATATATATATATATATATATATATATATCTATATCTATATCTATATCTATATCTCTATCTATATCTATATCTCTATCTATATCTATATATATATATATATATATTTATATATATATATATATGTATATATATATATATATATATATACATATATATGTATATATATATATATATATATATATATATTTTTTTTTCCGGAACTTTTGATGGATCCCCCCGGGCAACCAGGCGCCGCCGGGGGTACAGTGAAACCCTGGCCGGGGGGCAGCCGGGGCTTTCCAGGGCCGCGCCCCCCGCGGCATTTGACATGGCCGCCCGGAGCAGGGGCTCCTGCGGGGGCTGTGGCAGCAGCGGGCAGCTATAGCGACTCGACGTAATGGATGACGCGGGGAACCCAGGTGCGTGTCGTGTAACGTGCATGCAAGCTGCCTGCGTCTTGTCCTGCATCGTGTCGTGCATTGTGCTCTGCAAATTGCTCTGCAATGTGTCAAGCACCGTGCAGCGTGGGGCGCCCAACGGAAGGGCGAGGGTAGCGCGGCAGAGGAGGAGGGGAGGGCCGGGACGCCAGGGGGGAGGGCAAGGGAGATGGGGTGAGTGTGCCGTGCAACATGCGTGCAAATTGCTGGCATAGTGTCGTGCGTAGTGTCGCGCGGAAAGAGGGGCAGGGGAGGGTGAGAGAGGATGAGCAGACAAGGGGCAGGCCAAGGCCAGGGGCCAGTTGCGAGAGAGAGGGAAGAGAGGGGGTGGGAGGGCTGCCTCGCACGTTGCTCCGCACCGTGCTCGAGCTGGCCAAAAGGACAAAGGTAGGAAGGGATAGCGAGGGGGAAAGGGCACACAAGGAGGGAGCAAGGAGTGGGTGATCACCAATGCAGCGTACAAGCATTACTACCATCGTGATGCTGGTGCACAGTTGGTTGGAAGCACGAATACAGGTATGAAGTTCAATACGACATCGGGGCTGCATGCGGCACTGGCGAATGTAGACATTTTGATCGACGAGACGTACAACGCAGGGGCATATACGTTCAGCAAGTTCCCGGATGACTGTGGCCTGCAGGCGAATTCCACGCTGAAGTTTGTGCAGAATGGGGCTGTCTGCCGGTTCGATCGGTTAATCAATGCCAATTATAGGCTGGACTGGTTTACTGGAGCACTGGTTGAGGCTAACGTTGTGATGGAGGATCTGATCACGGTGCTTCAGCCGGGTCACAGCAATGTGCACGATCGCACGTGGCTCCAGCAACTATCTACGGAGGGCCAGGTGATACAGCAGTCGAGCAGCTGCGTCGATCCCACTCTTCGAGCGACCCCTCGGGCGCACACTTGCACGTTGACGTCATGTGTTGCCAACTACAACGGCAGCATTGACTACTTCCCTCACAAGCTCACAGCGGATCATGCAGAGGACTACAACGTATCGTACCACAACCACTACAAGGTTGTGCA